>JAOYMU010000292.1:55666663-55677072 GCA_025802295.1 Psammodynastes pulverulentus | reverse complement strand
GGTTCAGTTCTGGAGCCAACCGGAAGTCCGGTTCCTCCACCATAGAGTCTCCTCCTAGCACAGAGTCCTTTTTTCCTCTACCTGTCCTAACTGAAAAGCACTATCAGTCGTGGAGCCGACTGGTGACAGGGAGCCCCAGCAGAGGGATGAAAGAGCCACATGCGGCTTCAGAGCCCCAGGTTGCTGACCCCTGGCCTAGACCCAGGTTGGGTCCTGCAACATTATCCTGGGACACATATATTCCTCTTCATTGGTGAGATTGAGAC
The DNA here is from genome assembly GCA_025802295.1 of Psammodynastes pulverulentus. Taxonomy (NCBI): domain Eukaryota; kingdom Metazoa; phylum Chordata; class Lepidosauria; order Squamata; family Psammodynastidae; genus Psammodynastes; species Psammodynastes pulverulentus. The sequence continues at coordinate 55,676,806 of JAOYMU010000292.1, read as the reverse complement.
AAACGGCTGTTCAATCTCGTCTTAAAAACCTCCGTGATGGAGCATTCATAACTTCTGGTGCAGGCGGTTCCACTGGTGAATTGTCCTCCCTGTTAGGAGATTCCTCCTTAATTCCAGGCTGCTTCTCTCCTTGATTACTTTCCATCCATTCCTCCTTGTCCTGCTTTCAGGTGCCTTGGAGAATAGATGGACCCCCTCTTTTTTGGGGCAGTCCCTGAGATATTGGAAGACAGCTATCCTGTCACCCCTGGTCCTTCTTTTCATTAAACGAGACATCCCCAATTCCTGCAACTGTTCTTCGTATGTTTCAGTCTCCAGTCCCCTCATCCTCCTGGTTGCTCTTCTCTGCACTCTTTCCAGAGTCTCAACCTCTTTTTTATATCGTGGCGACCAAAACTGGAGGGTGCATTTATTCCAAGCGTGTCGGTTGACAAATTACCAATACCAAATCCTACCATCTCGTGTTAATGATTTTATCTGCTCTGTTGTTTTATAATCAATGGTTTTAGTATTGTTTTTTCATTGTTTTTATGATATAAGTTGCTCAGAGTTGTTGGTAGCGAGATGGGTGGCAAGTACATTTCACAATAAGCAAATAAATGAATACTGTAAATAAAATTTGGGGAGAGGACCTGCACCTACCTGGCTCTTGGAATAAATGGATGGATGGAGATGGATGGATGGATGGATGGATGGATGGATTTGGGAAGCCGACTCTCGGAATAAATAAGTAAGTAAATGAATAAATAAAATTTGGGGAGAGCACCTGCAGCCAGTTCTTGGAAGGAAGGAATGAATGAATGAATGAATGAATGAATGAATGAATGAATGAATGAATGAGCAAGCAGATAAATAAGTAAATAAATGAATAAATTTGGGGAGAGTCCCTGCAGCCAGCTCTCGGGATGAATAAATAAATTGGGGGAGAGCACTCCCAGCTGGTTCTTGGAATGCATGAACGAATGAAGAAACAAACGAGCGAATAAATAGATAAGCCAATAAATAAACGAATACATTTGGGGAGAGCCCCCCGCGCCCCCCCCCTCCAAGCTGGCTTACGGAATGGTCCGGAGTCCGGCCCTGCTGTCCCCTTCCTCTGACGGTCCTCCTCCTCCTCCCCTTCCCTGGCAGCCTCCTGCTCCGCCTGCACGAGACGCTGAAGCAGTGCCAGGACCTGAAGACGGAGAAGGGGCAGACGGACCGGAAGATCAGCCAGCTCTCCGAGGAGAACGGAGAACTCCGGTTCCGGGTACGAGGGCGGGCAGAGTCTGGATTTTAGAACTGTGGGGCAGGGGGGGGAGGATGAGGTCTTAGAGCCATGGGGCACACCCCCTTGGCGTTCCGCATCCCCCGGGTGGAAGACCTGGACCACCCTTCTGCCAGAAGGCAAAGGGTCCGGGGGTCCCAGCCTCACCTGTCTTTCCTCTCGCAGGTCCGAGAGTTCGCCCGCACCTTGACGGAGGTCCAGGAGGCCATGAACGAGATGTGTGAAGGGCAGGACAAGTCCCTGAAGGAATGGGAGGAGCGGAGGAGCTGCCTGGAAGCAGATCTCCACAGGGCCCTGAGCGAGAAGGTCAGCAAGTGGGGGACGGGCCCACGGGGTGTGTGTGTGTGAATAGACCCCCGTTTCTGGTCCCCAGGAGACCCGGCTGCCTTCTCATCGGGACCAGGGCAGGTTGATCCTGGAGAGGCAGCCGCCACTGGTTCCTGAAGCGAAGTGAGCGCACGCATGCACACACAAAGGTTGCACTGTGTGTCATTTAATGTTATCACATCACTGCTCCCCTCATCTCCACCCACCCATCCCCGACCTTTTGGGCACCAGGGACTGGTTCCGTGGAGAAGTTTTTCTGTGGACCGGAGGGGCTGGTTTCTTGTGCTGCCTGCATCCTGTGGGTGGAGCGTCCCTTGTTTGCATGACCCAGTTGATGGCCTGCCACAGACTTGGGTTGGGGACCCCTGATATATATATATCCCCCATCTCATTTGAGTGATTAGGAGGCACCCAGGATTGGCTGATAGATGGGCAGCCCTATAAATGTGATAGGTAGGTGGGTAGGTTCGGTAGGGAGAGAGAGAGAGAGAGAGAGAGAAATTGATAGACTGTGTATGTATGAGAGAGATTGAGAGATTGAAAGAATGTGTTTGTGTATATGAGAGACAGAGACAGAGAGAGACAGAGAGAGACAGAGAGAGACAGAGACAGAGACTGAGACTGTGTGTGTGAAAGAGAGATGTAGTTGCTAATGATGTTGTTTTACATTTGTGCAAAATATTTCATCTTACGGGCAGGCAGGGTTCAAGTGTTGGAATATTTTTTTCCTTACCAAGTTTGTTCTTGAGCCCGGTTCAAGAACACAGACAGATCTATGAATTAAGTTATTTATTCTTCATCTAAGACTGAGGACAGCAAGCTGTTGGGTGGGTGGATTGCATGGCCCCTTCCATCCAGCGCACTTTAAATACATCACGATCAACTCCACTTTTACAATACTACCGCTTTTATAGAAGAAGAAGAGGCAGAGGCGGTGGGTGGAGTCAAGAAAGGAATCAGCCTGGAGTTGTTATGTTCCCACAAGCAATCCAATTCCAGCTCCCCTTGAATTTTGCTACCTCTTCTGCCAATTTGATCAGTAGAGTTTAAAAACTTTGGACTTGAACTTAACATATGCTCCCTATTCTTCGCACCTGATACCTTTATCCAGTGCCCCCAATTCCGTCCCCATATAAGAAACTTCCTTGCTTGCTATGGCTTTTACGCTTTCCGAGAATAATTTCTAAAGGATGTAAAAGCCTTATTTCACTTCCCTGGATAAACTACTTCGAATGTCTCTGAACAATGAAGTGTGAGACAGCGAACTAATCTTCAAGTAAAACAAAAAGACACATGGTTTCCATGCCTTAATAAAAGTGTAAATGCTCCAATAAAATATCCTCGTACTGTATTATAATAAAATATTCTAACACAAGGATGGTTTATTTCTCAAAGAGGCTTGACTTGCAAATGATTTAAAAAAAGAGGGTGGGGGATTCCCTACCAGCCATCTCATAAAATTAAGCTTTGCTCTAGGTAGCTTTCAAAGCTGTTATAAACATTAAATCAATGACAAGAATTAAATATCTATTTAGGCCTGGAAGAATATCAGGATATATATACCACTCGTCCATCATCACAAAATCTCCAGAACCGTAGAGGCTACAAACTTGAAATTTGGCACGTAGGTTCCTCTTGGCTTCTAGGTGCTCACTAAGAAAGGATTTTTCAAAATGATCATCAGAACATTAGTATTTCCTATATTTCCTATATTATTATTAACACGCTCTGATGCTAAGGAGTTCTACTCCCCCTCTCCACCTGAAAATAAATCTGTTGCAACTGCAGAGCTAAGCCATGCCCAGGTTCCTGGCTGTCTCCTTCTTGCTCAGACAGCAAATACTGTTTCACTTTCCAAACAGCCCTCAACTCTCTCACACATGATGCTAGCCAGATGAATATCGACGGATGCTGGTAGGCAGAGGCAGAAACTTTTTTCCCTTATTTCTCTCCCCAAACATTTGCCCGATTTTATATACCGGTATATATAAATATATATAACAAACACTGTAATAGAGGCAGTCCTTGACTTATGACCAGTCATTTAGTGATCATTTGAAGTTACACAACAACAGACACAAATATACAAAGGAAATTGCACAGTCAAGAGAAGCTGGGAGGGAAAAGAAGAGAAGATTGTATAAAAAAGGGGAAGAGTAGTGTATGGTGTGGTTAGTACTGTGACTTCAAAGCCAAAAAGTGCTGCAGCGCGCACACGCACACACACACACACACACTGCATCTATTGGCAGCTTCTTAAATCAAACATCTCTTTATCCTGCGATTGCACTTCGTTAAAAAAAAAGTTGCTGACAGGTATGATGTTCACAGCATTAAGAACCATGCTGTGCATCATGTTTTTCTTGCAAGTTTTCCAGGCACTCAGCACAGACTAGTAACTGTCAGCTCCACAAGGTTAAACTTTAGCAATGATTTGTTTTATTCCTAACATCATTTATTAGGAACATGAGCTTGGTGTGATGGGAAAAGCAGAATGACCATCAAAGACCATCCAGTCTTTTTATTGGAACCAGTTCTAAATCACAATGGGCGACTTCTTTTTTTATGGTTGCCCATTGCAAAGGCACCAATCAAACTAAAAACACTATCCAGCATAAAGCCTAGTGTCAGAAAATGCTATAAATGCTATAAAATAGTAAGAATTATTTTAAAAAGAAAAAGAAAATATTACTTGGTTGGCAAAAACACCTCACATTTAACGATAGTCAGTACGAAGTTCACCCATATTTTGTTTCTTTTCTCTTCCTGCTTTTCAGCATCAGTGTCATCCTCACAATAATAATATAAGTAAGTTTGCAGGTCATTTTCATTTATTTTAATTTTATTTATTGGGTTCATTAAGACTGCCCAATTCCAGGAAAATTCAGAGTAACCTTAACAAACTTTTATTTTGCCAAAAATATCTGAAGGTGAATCAAATACTTTTCCCAAGGAATATATATATCAGTTTACACTCTGATGATGTTAGCTAATTTCTGCCTGGATAGTCTCTTGAGCTGAAAGGCAAAAGGGAGCTACGTTGTTCCCTCCCATATTTGGATAACCAAGTATCTCCACAAAAAAGAACATTATATTTATATATATATATATAATTATTTTTTCTCCTGTCAGACTGCAGACTACATTAAACTATAAAGTAAGCCATGGGCTGGACATACAAAGCATGCATTTCAAACACAATGATCTGTTTCAATGTAGCCTTGGGGTTTTCACCTGAACTGCTGAAAGCTGTTGCATGACTGCAAAATAATATAAAATTCCTATGTTATGGCCATTTATAATTCCAACTCAGAAAAACCATGAAAAGGCTAATAAATGCAAAGAATATTTGTCTTATTTTAATTTCATAGCTAAACAGACTAAGGTATTTTTTTAAATCAGTATGCCTGATAATTCTGGAAGTTCAGCAAAAAGTCTGATTAAAATGAATTTCTAAGTTTAAAACTGCACTTTATAATACATTCCTTTATGTACCTTGAGAGAGACTGAAATTTCTTTCCAAGAGAATATAGAGTGAGAACTACAGTATTTTTTTTAAAAATAATAATTCACTGGTGTATAGCTATGATCACCTAACTTAGGTATCAAATAAGTATTTTAAGCATTTCTTAAGAATCACAGGATGTTTTAATTATATAACTATGTAGCTAGTGACTATTTAAAGTTCTTTTATTAAGTCATGAAATACCCTCTTTTTCTTCAAAGAATCTTCTTTGAAAATCTGTGTTGGAATGATTTCTTTGTCTGGAATCCTACTTTAGTGGTTTCAGTGACAAATGCCAGCAGAAATTAAAGTAACTTTAAGGTACAAGGCACGAGTACCAGCATATTGTAAGGAAGTGTAGTGGGATGCAGGATATTTGTGCCACTGCCCACTCATTAATCTTTTATCAACAAGATCTTGCACAATTTATTTACTTATTTATTTGTTAGATTTCTATCCCATCTGGTACACTTAACATCAAACCCACCTTTTATTTTATCACTACAGGCCATAATTCTAGGTGGTAGACTGGACTGAAAATGTAAGAATAAGCAGGGCTTTTTTTCTGCCGGAACGAGGCGGCACTGCATTCCGGGACCTTTTCAAAGTCCCAGTCACGTGGTCCGTCTCGACCAATCGCGCGCTATCATTTCCGGGTTTTTTTAGCGCGATGACGGGGGTGCGTTCCAGCACCTTTTTTCAGAGAAAAAAAGCCCTGATCACTGGGATTAGAAAGATCATCAATTGCCCATTAGTATAGTGGGCAGCAGAGAGTTGCTTCCCTTATCTGTTTTATTTTTATTCATGTGCCATCAAATAGTAACCACATAGATTTTCCCAGGATGGTCTGTCTCCAACCTGGACATTCAGCTCTTCCAACAATGCACCTATCACTGCTTTATAGCAATTACGTCCATCCATCTGACCTACTGGATGCCCTCTTCTTTTTCTTTCCACTTTTCACAATATTATTGTGAATGTTGTAAAATTATTATTATCAAGTACTTCTCGAGGAAACTGGATTTTCCATAATAAGCCTAAAGATAATTTGAGACTGGCCATTCATGCATTGAGTGGGAATTCTGGGTTGCTTTTCTTTATGATCTACTTATTTGCTATCTTGGCTTTTCAGCTGGGTTGTCAGATTTGATTTCATTGAGGGCCATATCAGGGTTGTGTTTGACTTCAGGATTGGGCAAGGCCAGGGTGGGCATGGCCAGCATGACATCACTCATGTCGGGGAGGGCACCTGTGGTGGCCCGAGCACTCTGCCAGCAAAAACAAGCTCCCGAGCTCCGTTTTCAGCTGCGATGGCCTCCTGCAACCCTCTGCCAGCAAAAACTGAACTCAGAGGGTGCATGTGGCCCTGGCGAGCTCTGTTTTTAGCTGGGACAGCCTCCTGCAACCCCCTGCCAGTGAAAACAGAGCTTGAGGGACACATGTGGCCATCATGAGCTCCATATTTGGCTGGGCAGCCTCCTGCAATCTTTTGCCATTGAAAACGGAGCTGTCCTTCATTGTTTGCGGGGCAGCCCTGTGGGCCAGATCGAAGCACCCACCTTGAATTTGACACCCCTGCTTTACAGGATATTCTCGGGCCACCTTTCCAGCATCAAAATTCAAGTGCATACTTCTTTTTATTTTAGTTCTTCAAAGTCCAACTGTTGTTTCTACAAAGTGTCACAGGGTTGCTTGTCCAATTCTGATCATTGAAGTCATATAAATAGTTTTTTGAAGCCTTCATCAATGCCCTACTGAATCCTAGACCACCAAACTTTTCTTAATTGCTGGTTCCTTTACTGTGAATACTTGATCTTAAAGGCAGAACTATCCATCACTTCAATATCTTCATTCATTTACTGATCATTAGAACAGTCTTTAGTTACTCTCTTATTTCAGAGGACACAAAGCAATATATAAATTGGGGAGGTGGGGAGGTGAATGTTAATGCTTCCTAAATACTAGGTGTTAGAGAAGGTGATAACATCCATTGGATAGTTTCATTAGGGTAGCGTTTTGTGGGTCAAATTGCATTTGCTTGCCAACATGATAATAATGTACAAAGTAAGGGAAAAAATAGACCTCTCTTCCACATTTTCCTCCCCCATAACACTCCTAAATTCTGCTATTGCTCTGCAAGTGAGATGGGTAATCTCTAGATTTGATAAACAAAAACAGAAAGTTAGATTAGAGAAAGCAGGCATTTTATAGTTTCCATATTTCCTCTGAGACAGATCTATTTATGTGGTCATTAGGAGTCAAAAACAACTTGATGACACAATCAATCTTTCCTCCTTTCCCCTCTCCCCACCACGCAAACATAAATACACATTTTTATTACTCTGTAGATAGCTCTCCATGGCTGACCTTATCATTTGGCTACATGAGGCAGTTCAGCGGTGGGTATTCAGCAAGTTCCGACCAGTTCTGGAGAACCGGTAGTGGAAATTTTGAGTAGTTTGGAGAACCGGCAAATACCACCTCTGACTGGCCTTGCCCCCATCTATTCTCTGTTCTAGGGAATGGAGATTTTACAGTATCCTTCCCCTGCCATGCCCACCAAGCCATGCCCACCAAGCCATGCCCACAGAAGCGGTAGTAAAAAAAATTGAATCCCACCACTGAGGTAGTTGTTTCAGGTGGTTACAGAAACTGGGAAAGCAGTCAGAAGTTGCCAAAGGAGAAAACTAGGTTCTGCACAGTTGTGCTAGCCAGCTGTATTTATATGCAGAGGAGGATGTTGTCTTATTAACAGTGAATTAAGTTTCAACTCCCACACTAGTTCACCTTTGCACAGGGAATAGGAGAAGGTGCCATCTTGTACTTTACCTCAGGAAAGCAAGTATTTTCCTCTGGTTCTCCCATTCTCATAACCTATCACGCCTAGAAGGCGCTGTGAATTTGTCAATGTCTGTGACAAGATTCTAAGTCTTTCCAGCTGAAGAAGTTAAAGGGAAGTTGTAATTACTTTGGGGAAGCAGTGGTTCATATTTCCCTGACAGGAGAGGCCCAGAGGAAAGCCTTTATCAAGACCGTGCATTATTTAACTTAAAATATGAAGTTCTCAGGTCGTAAATCCAGAAAATTACTAAAATTACTATTTGCTCAGAAATCCACTGTTTCAAATTATGGTAACATGTAACCTTAAATCCCTGGAATCCTTAAGTTTATATAAAAAGCAATATTTTTGTGCCCTCTTAAGTTGCACCCTGATCTATTTTGACTGTTCCAGCCTGGGCATCCTCCAGATGGCCTCAGATTGCAATCTCCCAAAATCCGATTCAGAATGGAAGAGGGAGAAAGGAAGGAAAAAGGAAAGGTCTCCATTAACTTTAAGAAAAACATTTAGTTAGTTAGTTCACTTTATTGTCATTGTACCTCGTACAACGGAATTGTATGGAGCTATGCATTGAGTCTCCCAATGCAATGAACTAGACCCCAACTCAGTGGTCTGACCAACAGAACCCATTAGTTCTTCTAGAATAGGGGCATCAAACTCAAGGCCTGTGGGGCAGATTCGGGCCATGGGGTGCTTAGATCTGGCCCGCAGGGCCTCCATTGGGAACAGTGAAAGACCAGCCAGTGTTGCCTCTGCCAGCAAAAATGGAGCTCGGGAGGGCCTCCTGCTACCATCTGCCAGTGAAAATGGAGCTTGGAGGGCTGCGTGCAGCTCCTTGTTCACTTGCAGAGCACTCAGGCGCCACAGGTGCCCCCGACATGAATGAGATTGAGCTGGCCATGCCCACCCTGTCCACGCCCACTCTGGCCCACTGAGATCAAACACAACCCTGATGTGGCCCTCAATGAAATCAAATTTGACACCCCTGTTCTAGAAATATTGCTACTATAGTCAATAGCTTAAAAAGTCCTAAATAGCCACATTTGATTTTAAAAGACTGAAGTTCTCAGAAATGAGACGATGAATCGAAAGCGTTTGGAGCATTTGGAAATTATTTAAAAGCACATAATTGCAGATCAATCAGACTGTACAATCTCCATCAGGAAAAATGCTTCCAAATCCAAAAGCACAACAATGATTAAGAAATGGACATTGAGCCCAATTGAGAAAAAAATGCAATTTCATAATACAAAAATACACATTTCAGCTATGCTATTTGGCAGAGGTCACTAGAGCTGAGGAAGCTTCGAAAATGATTTTGAGGAAATCCTTCACAAATTTTTGAATGTAAGTATGGCACTCTTCTGATATCAGTGCAGAATTTTCAAAATCTCATACACATATTCACAGCTTACTTACAGCTTCTCGGAAATCTTATTTCATTAAATTTAGCACGGATTTTATATTATGGGCTAACCTAACAAGCTGAAGGAGCTGTAACATGTCCCAACCTACGCATTCTGCATGGATAATAGTCTTTAAAGACAAACCTTGATTTACTACATGTAAAATAAGGATTCATAATACAGGATTGCCATAGATGATTAAAATAACAAAATGCTTCTTAAAGAAACATAATTCAGATCTTGCATAGTCGCGGTACGTTCTTTAAACCTGAACAGGGTAAAGGCCAGATTACAAATAAATGGAGGTTTTTTAAAAAATAAACTTACAGGAAAAGCAGTGCTGTTTTCAAAATTAACTTATATTCTCAAAAAATACAAAATGATCCATTTATGCTAGGCAGATTAACATATTTTTTTTGTGCAATCTACTTTACCCCTTTTTCTGAACTAGGAAAATATTTTGTGACAGTGTTCCTGAAGCCAGCTCTCCCTCGTCAATAAAGCTAGCATCCAGGAAAGCCATAATACCCTTTTTGAGACTTTGACAAACACTAGCATTTCTAAGTTTAAGTGTTTGTAAGGTGTGTATCAGTAGTGGGATTATTTATTTTTTTACTATCGGTTCTGTGGGCGTGGCTGGGTGGGCGTGGCTGGGTGAGTGTGGCAGAGGAAGGATACTGCAAAATCCCATTCCCTCCCCATCCCACTGACCTGCTTTCCACCTTCGTTCTCCTGTGCAGGGCAACAAAAGAAGACCCAGCCGATCAGCTGGGACTCAGGAGGCAGAGAATAGATGGGG
>JAOYMU010000292.1:55509872-55525467 GCA_025802295.1 Psammodynastes pulverulentus | reverse complement strand
ACAGATTATCTGAGAGGGTCAGGGAGTCCTCTCAGATGATCTGCGCATGTTTTTTAGCTACCGTTTTGGTCGAACCAGCACTTTTTTGAGCTAAAAAAGTGTGCTGATCAGCTGAGAGGATCAAGGAGTCCTCTCAGATGATCGGTGTGCACATGTGCAGTAGGCACACGCCAATAGCTGTGCGCATGTGCGGAAGGAAGGGGAAAACACGTGCATGCAGAGGGGGTGGTAAGCTACCAGTTTGGCTGAACCAGTAGCCTTATTTTTTCTACCAGTTCATCTGAGCGGCAGTTTTTTCTGCTACCGGTTCGGCCGAACTGGTGTGAACCGGTTGAATGCCACCTCTGATCCATACTTTGTGAGAGTACTTGAAAATGGCATCCGTGTTTGTCTTTCATACATAAAGGATTTAGCCAATTTTAAGTTCTATGCTTCCCTTTCCTCCTTTTTTATATAATTATCAATGCCATGTATTAAAATTGCAGTCTTGACTGGATCACCCACCCAGCAGACTGTAACAAAACACTCAAGTTTTCCTCAGCTGTCCAGGTTTAATTTATTAAACCACATAAAAATCCAACACTCTACCTTGCCTCCAAGGTATACTATTGATGTAAGGAGATCTTAAAATGCTCCTTTTCTAAATAGTGTATTTTATCTTCTAGCTTTTTACTGCTCCAGCCTCCAACTGATTTACTGATATTAAAAAAAAAACCAAAATGCTTGGATTTGGTTTTCTTTTCTCTACCCACCTGAAACAAAATAAAAATCCCCATCCCGCTTTGCAAAATACCACAAGTGGTCATTTACCTCAAAGCACTTCCTGCAGTGCCTTCACTTCCATTTCTCTCCTTCCCCTGGTCAACAAATAAAGCATCACAGCGGTTAAAGTTATAAAGCCAGGAACTCACCCTTAATTGCAATCAAGTAGCTTTTGGACAACGAGGGAATATCCTACCCCTCAAATGGGAATAGTCATCCTAAAACAACATGGGAGAGCCCAGTTTCCATATGAGAGGAGAGATGGGAATTTCCTGACTTCCGCTGCCAATCACAGTCCCCCTGACAGCTGACAGCAATTTCAGCTTTCTCTGAACAAGCCTGAACCATACCATACCATTTCACCAGAAAACACTTGGGGGGGGGGGGGAGATCACCCCTAACTTGAGGCTTAATGATGGTCTAGCCACATGGTGGGATAGGTGGCAAATAAATTTCACAAATAAATAAAATAAACGCTTATGACCCTCCTTGAGGAATTCAGCTTTTCGGCTTCCTGTTAAGTTTAATTTACTTGGATCTGGATCAGTGTTTCTCAACCTTGACATCTTTTAAAGTATGTGGACTTGAACACTTAGAATTCTGGGAACTGAAGTCCACGTGCCTTAAAGTTACCAAGGCTGACAAACATTGACCAAGAAGAAACTGAAGCATACGTTTAGCATTTTCCTACAGATCCCCCCTGTGAATGTCAGCCGTAAACATGTCCAGTAACCTACTGTCTTTATGGACTTTATTTCAACAATAAAACAATATTTATTTGTGTAGATGAATCACTTTCTGTACCCTCTTGGACCCATGAAGTACATTACAATATACCTCAAATTAGGAGCAGGTAACATTTCCACTTCATGACTGTATCTAAAATGAATAATATTTTCCCTCAAGATAGAATATACATGGAAGCATGCTATAATTGCCTTACAGCTATGATGCAGAAATAGATGCTTCATGTTTTCCATTTCATTGTACCAACAGCCCATATGAGAAGAGAGTAATAAGCTATTTTGAGGTAGGTCAAATAGAAAGTGAATAAATTGATGCCAACTCCCCCCATTTTCCATTTCCAGTATAACTTCCTGGGGAACAGAAAATGATGGGGTGGATATGAGAAACTTTAAATTTGTGCTTATGTCCTATTACACCAAAACATTTATTTTGGGCCAGAATGTATAAATACTGAAATCTGCTGCTTGTGTGAGCAAGCAATTAAGTATTAAGCAGCAGGAGGTGGGATGCAATTTAAGGGTAATTTTAACATAAAATTTAAAATATATACTCAATGATTATCTTCATTTGGGGGAAAAAGGGAATGTGTACAAAACATCTAACATTAAATTGCAGCCTTCCAATATTCCAGCTGAAGAGAGCAAGTAGAAATATCCATATACAGTAGTGTGAAAATAATCAACGTAGTTTTGAAAGAAATGAAGGCTTGGAAAAACCAGTCGACCTCCATCCTAGTAGAAGGGGAAGGATCCCATTGACAAACCAACAATATTTTAGAATTATAGAGGGTCCCCCAAACATCTGGAATTGAATCTTGGAGGACTGCAAGGGGAAAATCTTACTTCTTACTCCACTTGAAGCATCATATGAGCAGCATTATACTACTGGTAATGGGAGCCTTGGATCCAAGTTAAGAAGTCATCAGAAAATAGCTATGGGATTTCAGTAATTAATACTGTGATTATTAAACCTTGACACTGAATCATGATGGGCTTTTTCCATGTGGTATTTAGAAATTGAAATATTAGGTCCACCTGGAAAATTGGAGAAGCACTTCCGAACACTAAATCAATGGGGCTGGCTACAGACGAAAAAGTCTTCAGAAAATGGGTTGTACAATTGTTGTAGAACAATAAACCAGCTTTTAGTGCCATAGGCAGAGGTGGTATTCAGCCGGCTTGGACCGGTTCCAGCGAACCGGTAATTCCGGTGAGCAGTTGGCTCTGCCCACCCACCCTTGCCCTTTTCTCTCCTATATTTCCCTGTTTTTTAGCTCAGCTGATTCATGGGGCACAACGGATTGATGCGCTTCAGCTGTTTTACTCACCAGCACTGACATTTGAAGCTTAAAATGGGTGGTTTTGTAGTGCGCATGCGCGCAAAGTGCACGCTCACCGAATTGGTTGCAAACTTCACAGAATTACACCGCTGGCCATAGGCACTAAAGTGTTACTATAACTCTCAGCTTCAGTAGATTGAATAAAAGCATGTGCTGTGCTAATGTGCAAGGGACACTTGGCATGGACTAGTAAAATGTGCACTATTCAAGCTCTTTGATTATTGGTCTGAACAGGGATTGTATTGTAATAGAACATTAATTTTCTTTGCATTTTTGCTGCTTTATTAGCTAAGCAAGGAGTTTTGCATACGGTAATAAAGGGAACGAACAACGACTTCCAGGATGTGGGTATTAGTCAAGAAAGTTGGAAAATTTAGAACCAGCAGTCCTCTGTTATCCACACTTACTAGGTTTAGCCCTAGGTCTGAGTGTAGCAATGAGAAGGGAATTAGAGTTGACTTACAATTCCTCCAGAATCACTTTTTGTTGTTGTTGCTGTTGTTGTAGCAATCAATTGACACAGTGTAAGTGACATTAACCTACGAGAAGATTTTACTTCTTGGAAATGCTTCTTTCCTTTGTGCCAAGTAGAGATTTTCTTTGCCTCTTGCTTGGAAATGTGAAGTTTCAGATACAGACTGAGTTTGATTAGGAAACCGAGCATTCATGCTGAACAAGAGACCCGTTGTTTTACATAACAAATATACTTTGGCGAGATGTGAAATCTATTTGTGTTTGTATATGCAATTGTTTATTAGATTTGTGTGCTATCCAGATTTCCCATCTACGAAACTAAAAATAGCATGCTATCAAGTTTTAATACAAGTCTTCATAAGATACATTTGATGGGAAGCAGTAATATGGCATTGTGAGCTGATTACAGCCAAGAGGCGTAACATGAAACAAAACAGAATATAAATATGGCAGAATGTGTTGCATTAAGCAACATAGATAATTAAAGTATAAATATTCATGGCTGAAAATGTTAACATTATTTATGCTTGGGCCAAAAGATCTTCAGTTTGTTGCCAGCAACTATATAACAACATATTTCTGAATGGCTGATTTTTCTATGATTCTTTTATATCACTTCATGGAAAGGGGGAATCACGTCAAGTCCATTTAAGCTGAGCCAGAACTGGTTGCAATTTGTGAAATATGTTATTATCTCTTTAGAGTCCTCGTTTGCCATGGAACAAAGTTTGGCCTATTGAAACTGATTAGAATTCCTAAAAACCATGACTGCGTCGTGGGACTTCATAGATACAGCCAGGAGACCTGTAGGGATTCAGACCGATTAGTAATATGTCCAATTTACCTTGCTATTCCTCTGTCTCGTTTTCTCATCTGCCAAAGGTTGTACTTATAACTTTCCTGTGGACAGCTGTCACCTGCAAAGGCTGGTTTCTCTCTTCCAGTGGAGAAAGAGACCGGCTTTTTTTCTGTCAGATTCTGACTCGTCTTCTAGTCCAGTGTTTCCCAACCTTGGCAACTTTAAGATATGTGGACTTCAACTTCCAGAATTCCTCATCCAGCATGTGGACTGGGAGTTGCCTGGTTGGGAAACACTATCCTGAACCATTTTCCTATACCATTCTGCAGCTTTCAGCCTTCTCCAGCCCATTCCCTCTATCCCCCATCTTCAGCAGCACATATGTGGTACTGAATGTGTGATTGAGCATAGCACCTTAACTCTTGGTACCTTGCTGTGAGGAGCAACACATCCCTGTTTCTGCCCCAAACCTGCAATAGGGCCAGTGTAGTAATTCTGAGGATTCTACAATACCCTCATAGAGAACTGAGTAGCACGGATATTTTTGCTTAGATCTCTAGCCTCTTCCCCTCAGAATCCCCATCTGTACGTTCCATCTTCCAATTATAGAAAGACCCTATTGAATAGAGTGGTACCTTGATATTCAACTGCTTTGAAACTCATCGAATTTGGTACTCGACTCATTTTGACACAAACATTTTATCCCGGTACTCAGCGTTTGTTCAGTACTCAATCTCAAGCTAGAAAAATTTGCTTGGTGTCCTTCGTTCCTTGTATTTACTGCACTGCCTGGAACCAATTAACGATGAGTACCGTGGTAACGGGTTTATTAAACATGAATTAACTAGGTGAAATGATTCGTATGCTGAATAAAAACAATACAGAATTCTATTTCTCCTCAGGATAGGCAAAAATATGGCACTGAACTGTATCTCCTGGAAGAATGAGCTGCAAGGAAAGTGAAGTAACATTACTGCTGGGTGGTTGCTCAGATCATAAGAGGGATATTCAAGATGGACTGGAGAAGACTACCTTTCCAAAGAAAGTTCCAATGAAAGTTCAAAAGAATTAATTCAGCTGAAGTCTGGTTAAATGGAGGGGCTATGAGTAGGGGGGCTCCTCTGTATCCGGAGGTTTACCTTCTTTGGTTTTGGATGTGGTAGTATGGCCGCAGATGAGCCCGGTGCGTAATCTCGGGTCCTTCTGGATTCATGATTCTTGCTTAAGGAGCAGGTGATAATAATTATTAGGAGGACCTTTGCTCAACTTCTGTGTCCGTCGCGCTCCTTCCTGAATGGAGAAGCTCTCCTCACAGTCCTACTTATCTCCCATGACTGCAATGCTCTCTACGTGGAGCAACCCTTGTAGAGTATCCAGAAGCTGCAATTGATGTAGAATGCAGCAGTGTAAGCAGTTTGAGGCTTTACTAGGAGGTGGTCCATGTAACACCTCTGCTTCGTTGAGCTGCACTGGATGCCAGGTTGCTTCCAGGTGCAATTCAAGGTGTTGGTTATCACCTTTAAAGCCATTCATGGCATGGGACAGAGCTATCTGTACATTGGCCCATCCCACATGATTAAACTGGGAGGACATGCTGCATATTCTGTCGGTCAGGGAATTTCGACTGGCAGTATCTAAGAGCAGGGCCTTCTCAGCGGCTACCCCTGCCTTATGGAACATCTTACCCCCAAGAGGTAAGGCGTTCTCCCATTCTTCTGGGGGAGTGTTTAAACTTGGCTTTGTCAATTAGCATTGGGGTCTAAAAATATGATATTGATGGCCTGAAAATACTCTCACTGTCTTGTTAACCTTCTAAATTTTGAATTTTAAACAGATTGATTTTTATTTGTAAGTTTTAACTTCTTTTTCAAACTTGGTTTTTAAAGCTATGCTTTTATTCATGTACAGTATTTACATGGTTTTTTTTTTCTGCTATAAACCAACCGCCCAGAGTCAGATGAGATGGTGGTGTAGATATTTAATAAATACATAAATTGATCTTAAGTGCTTTTGACAGCATGGGATGCTTTGTACCAGGTGTGGTTGATATCTCAGCTGCAGTCCTATCTGGAAATGGAAAGTTGAGTTGCAGGAAGCATAATTTCATAAACTTCCATTCGGATAATTGTGCTACATTATACATGGGACTGCTGCTGAAGCAAATTCAATTAATGCAAAATATAATTGCAATAGAGCTGACTCAGACTACGTGTTTTCACCCTTCTGTTGCCTCCACAGGCTTTGAATTTGTTCCCTAGGCCAAGTTGAAGTATTGAGCGTGCAGGCAGATAAACAGCTCTTAGAGCTACTAACATTCTGTTTGTAAAAGGTGGGGTTTTTTTTCCCTAGTAAGGAGACAAAATATAGCAAACAGTGGGAAAACACGAGAAAATTACACATGGAAGATAACATCTTCTAGATAACTGTTTCCCTTAAATCAATGAATGAGACGGTGCAATTCCAATACAGAAGCCCGAATTGGAAGCACAGCTGGAAAAAGTCCTACGTGACTTGATACCATAAGTGCAGGAGAAGGAATGGCAGAACCTGGAGGCAGAGTCAAAAGAGAAATCAGCCTAGAGTCTCTAAATAGCCACAAACAGATGAAGCCCAACCCCTCTTGAATTTAAATGATCTTTATCCGGCACCAACTGGAACTTCATAGGTGGTCCTGATTAGTGGTGGGATCCAACAGGTTCACATCTATTTGTGAGAACTGGTTGTTAACTTTCTAAGCAGCTTGGAGAACCGGTTTTTGGAAGAAATCTGCTTTTGTCCCGTCCCCCCCCCAGCTTTACAGGGCTAATCCTGTAAGGAAGGCAGGAAGGAAACATTCTGGTGTTGTTTCTAGCATAATCTTTATTGCCCTGGTTACAGAAACTGCCTCTTGGTTAACTCATAGAACAGCTA
Organism: Psammodynastes pulverulentus; assembly: GCA_025802295.1. Lineage (NCBI taxonomy): Eukaryota > Metazoa > Chordata > Lepidosauria > Squamata > Psammodynastidae > Psammodynastes > Psammodynastes pulverulentus. The sequence continues at coordinate 55,518,436 of JAOYMU010000292.1, read as the reverse complement.
AAGGTTCTTGGCAGTACACCCAGACTTAATGTTGCCTGAGCTCCACCCAGTCACATGATCATCCAGCCATGCCTACCCAGCTGGTCATTAGGGCAGAGAACCGGTTATTAAATTATTAATCCCACCACTGCATAAAATGCCCAGGTCTGAGCTAGAAGGACCCCCTGCTTGTGTTCCCAGTCAGTAGCTGGAAAAGGAAGAATAGCTTTCTGTATATATCGGTCCAGGGATTCAGAACAAAGCCACACCAAAGCCACCCCATTTCTTTAAAGCTTTGCACAAAGTTTGTCTTCTGGCATTTTAGAATTCATGATGTAATGTTCATTCCCCCCCCCCTTGGCTTTTCTTCTAACTCAGATCATTCTTTGGCACCTCATGCTTAATTATAATAAAGCTCCATTACTGATACTTTTTAGAAGAATACAGATTGCAATGCTGTTCTCAGCGGAAATAGCAGCGTCTTTAACCTTTGTCTGCAAAGAGTTATTTAGCTCACTCTTGGGTTGCAGAAGGTCATTTTTAATCCTGGCTCCAGTGATTTCTACAGATGGGCCATACGCAGAACAAGCAGTTTGATCCGCAGATGTGGGCTGCACGGAGCTAGGATGCTACAGCAATTTAGACTTCTTTTTTTTTTCAGAGTGAAGCAAAAGAGCCGAATATCCTTTGCTCAGGCAATTCTCTGTATCATCAACTAGGCTTTCAAGCCCATCTCACTTCTGTTAAGTTGTTTACAACTTCAGTCTTCAGCCATTTATCTAAGTCAGCACATGTACTCAGTTTTATGTAATCCTATCTTTTGCCCCCTTACTTGCTTATGTCAGCACAACAAATATCATTACTCATAAACATGTTTTGCATAAGGACCTACACTAACATTTAAGTAAATAGAATATAGAATGCAAAACAACACAGCAAGTTAAATAATAAAAAAAAAAACCACGGGAGGTTGCCATGCTGTAGAGTACCAGACTTCTGCCTTGAGCATTATTTTTATTTGAAAGAATGTCTCTGGATTCCACAGGGACCCTGAAGTTGTAAGGAATGAAAATAGTGGGTGGTTAACATTTGTTGTGTTTGGAAGCCTGCCCATCTGCCCCAACGGAACCCAGGTTGGGTATTGAGTAATCTGAAATTGATCTGGGGAGCGACCCAGGTTCAATAACTTGAATTGGGCTTTGGGGCCAGTTCCTTTCTCTCTGTTTACCAAACATGATTGTTTTGCAGAGAATTACAATGAAGGGTGACCCCCTCAATATACACCGACCTGAACTCTCAAGGAAAAGATGAAATATGGCTGCTCTACGTGTATTCACAATATTAGTAAAGAGTGGTAAGTTAGAGTATAGGGATCTTCTTGAGAATCTAAAATATGCTGATAGTTTACCTTCTAGTAAATGGGTATCTTTGACAAACATCAGTCCAACAGACATCGATCCAACAATGGCATTCTGTTAAGAACATCCATAAAGTTTCTTAAAATACAAATTCCCCCCAAATAGGTTGCCTTTTCTAACTTAATTTATGATAGCATGTTGTAACATATTAATATTGGAGCAAGTAAACTGCAAAGGTATGGCTGATCTACCAACATAAAACTTTGGGAATGGAAGGAAGAAAGGTTGAAACATAAGAAGGAAAGAACAGTATGGGAAGAAAGATTACTTGTCATTAGGGGCCACAATGGACAAGGTTTTCTATGGAAATTAAAATATTGAAAATAAAAAAGCACATATATATGTTGAAGGGAATAAAATCAACAGATCACTTGAGAGAATAGATGAAGTAGTCAAACTATTTTTGGAGCATTCCACTTTAGACATCAGGAAAAAAACTGGAAGGATTACTTGCTTGAACACTCCCCCTATGGAAGCTAGCTTTTTCCATGCCTTATTTGAATATATGAGCTAGAGAAGATATACACCCACAGTTCCATTTCTGAATCTTACTAACATTAGTTCATGATGTATTCTACTGTAGATGAATGTGGGACACCCTGCACACAATATAATAGTAGGACTCACTCTATGCCAGGGATCTCCAAACTTGACAACTTTGAGATTTGTGGACTTTAACTCCCAAAGTTGGCTCCCAAAGCTGGCTGAGGAATTCTGGGAGTTGAAGTCCACAAGTCTCAAAGTTGCCAAGTTTGGAGACCCCTGCTCTATGCCTTGACATAACGCAAGTCCATCTACAAACTGTTAACCTCGCAATTTCAAGAAGCCATGAAGAAATAAATGAAATAAATAGAGGCAAGAAGATAGGGAGGCAGGAAGGTAGAGAGAATAAGATACGACAAACAAACAGAGAATTATAGAAGGTATGAAGACAACCAGATAGACAGAGGTACTACAAGTACTCTAGAATTTTTTAGGCCTTAGGTACATCTTTGAAATATAGTGCCAACAGGCTGCAGATGCAATAAGGGCAGTGAAGTAGGTCCACTTTGCTGTTCTAACCACTCCAGAGTAATCCTGAACTTGAGGAGGTACTTATGTCCATTTTTGCTTGGTTTTTTTTTTTGTGTGTGTGTCAGTGTTGTTCAACTCATCTCTTCATACCCAACAGCTTCTTAGATAATTAAAGGGCTGCCTGGAATTGGCAAGCAATGAGAAAGCATTCAGAAGCAACCCTACCTAGTGTTCTGGTCAACTTTGTATTTCAGTTACTGCCTGGACATTTGACGAAACTACCCACTTCTGGATCCATCGGGCACCTGGAATTTGCCACCCAAATTGGTTCATCCTCTCTGCAAATTTAGTGGCTCTGAATGATCAATCCCACACCTTTATATAGAAGTAAAAAGAAACCCTTCATAATATGATGGTTATTGAGAGAGACATACAGGGCAATGCTTTTCTTCATTCCTCCCTCCATTTGCATATGGAGGGACCTTTTGCTTGGGTTTAATGCTTCTAGAAATAATAATTCTGTTGTGGGAGAATGCCTAAGTGTAGCTTGTTGAAAGGTTGATCAGAATATAAATCTTGCAAATGAATGTAAAAGAAAGAGGGTTGACTATGGTTAAATCAATCAGAAGATCGATGATTTTTGTCCATTTGCTTTTGTGAGAGGAAAGGATCCAGGGGTCTCTCTGAATAACACATTGGGCATAAACAATATAAAAGCTCTAGGCTAGCAAAAAAAGGGGGGAAAGCTTGTGCTCTTATCTTCATTTATAGCTAACTCATCAAAGATGAAACTGTAAGCTGGGTGTTCCACTTCATTAGTAGTATCTGTATGACCTTTCAAAACTTCTTCTCCAACTGTGGAAAGAGTTCAGTTTTTCTTTCACATTTCTCCAAAAGGAAGAGAACTTTCCAAATATTCTTTGAAAGGAGAGTTTCTGTTTGAGGTGACGAAAACAACACTACTCAAACTGAAATCAAATATGGGAGAAGTTTCCCCATAGTGTTCTTCTTAAAAGCGAGGAAGCCAAACAATAAAAAAAAATCAGTTGTTACAGATTCTCATTGGCCACACAATCACTAAATGGTTGTGTCTGCATCACTAAATCCTAAACCTATCTTAACAAAACACAACTGCCATTAGGCTAGATAAATAAACTGTGTTATGACTGAACACAATGACCTGGTTTTCACAACGTCTGAAACAGAATCTGTTCAGCCTATCTTAGCCTAGTCTGTTACATTATGTGAACTCAGCTATTGAGGCAAGAGGTTACTAGTCTCCTAGTGAGAACAGAAATGCCTTTCTCCTTTGAAATAATTTCGAAAACAAATTCTCTTTCATCACGAGGAAAACAGAGAGTCAAAAAAAGAGAAAAAAATCAGGCAATTTCTCCCCCACCCAGTCCAATCTCTCTGTCCTTTTTTTCTCAGCCATCATCTTCTTCATCCTATTAACATATTTTCTTTCTTTTTAACTCCATTCTATCTGGCTGAGGTGATAGCATATATCTTCCATTTCTTCTGTGTTGAGCTTATCATCTTCTACAATGGCAAAACAACCCATGATAAGGATTTTTGTTTTGTCTTTTTAGGGCTAATGACATACTGTAGTTCCCCTCCTTGCCAGATTGAAAGCAAGGTAGAAAAATAAATTTTGGATATGGTGGGAAAATAGAAGGGTGGGAAACCTTATCATTGTTTGGTTTGGTGGTAGCAGTGCCTCAGATAGAAAGCCCATACAGAGAGTGGCGAGGACAACTGAGAAGATTATAGGAAACTCCCTTCCTGTCATTCAGGATACTGCTTATAAGCGCTATGTACTTAGAGTTCAAAGCACAGAGACCCACACCCACTTTACAGTCTGTTTCTGTTCCTCCCCTCTGGAAGGAGGTTTCAAAGTATTTCTAGCAGGACTACCAGATCCTGTAACAGGTTTGTTCTTTTTGCCATCCATCTGGTAAACTCTCAAGATTCATTTTCTCATTGTGTACATGTATACATCCAGACTAGACTGTGTTGTTTCTCTGGGTCATATAATATATGTGGTTATATGTATAATATTGTAATTATTTCTTTATTTTGTCATGTTTATGTAGTGTATATTGAAGGTGGTTACCCTTTGAGAGCTGTATGCAACAAAATTTCATTTTAATGTATGCCGATAAGTGTACATTCAAAGTGACAATAAAGTTATTCTAAGTCTAAGTCTTATGAAGCTATTTGGGTTGGAAATTAATGACTATTTCAAGTACCCTAAAACAGGATTTTGCAAACTGTGGCCATAAGACCATAGAACTTGATGGGGTATGTTAGTTAGTTAGTTCACTTTATTGTCATTGTACCTCGTACAACGAAATTAAATACCTTTTTCAGTGTACATGAATATAAAATAAAATACAAACATAAACACACATCCTTCACATTCTATACATTGAATTGTGAGAGTCTAAGGGTGAAAAGGTTCACTTGGACCCAGCCAATTTTCTGTCATTTAAACTTTTCCTCTTAATCAGGGGTGCCTAAAAATAACCCTAGCAAATGTGAATCTCTTCTAAAACTCAGGCCTCATAAAGGGATTTCTTTGATGTCAATAAAATGTTCCTGATAGGTCTGATTATGTTTTAAGATATTATGAGTATAGACCTACACATATTGGGCTATTTTTTCACTGTTAGAAGGTAAAATAACATTCATTTTTCATTACATCATATATGATTTCCAAGGGACGAAATTCAGCTGGACATAGCTTACCAGCCAAAATTTTCACTAAGACAGATGGAATAACAGATGGTTGATTTCAAGAAGCTAAGCTATGTAAATGAAAACTGCAGGGAGCTGCCCAGGTAGGCTCCAGGAGTCAAAAGTGATTTGAAGGCACCTACCCACATGCGATATTGGACCTAACTACTAATTGGATTGAACCCCAAGAATCCCAGAATACTAGACTACTTAAAAATAAAATATCTCATAAGAAGTCAATCATTTGGCAAAACAGTACTGCTGCCAAGAGAGCTATATATGTCCCGACATATATAGAATACAAGGTAGAGGAGAAATTGAAAACTATACTTTTTAAGTTAATCAAAATAAATTTAAGTATTAAATTAAATATTAGACTCAAGTCAAGAACTTATAGAGTCAAGAACTTATAGAACCATGTCTTCATGCATCTCTGGAGTAAAAATTATAAGTTGTGTGGAGATCAGTATTCTATACCTCACTGCAGAGGTTCAGTCTCAGTAAGATCAGTAAGGAATGGAGAGATCATTATCTTTTTCATATCAGATACATCCTTTTTTGGGTCAAGGATAGAAATCCTAACCTAACCCTAATTATTACCCAACCCAACCCAATCCAATCCAATCCAATCCAATCCAAATCATCTATTTAATATCTTTCTTCTTCTGTCACATTAAAAATTACATCAAGAGTTTCTTGGGAGTGAGATACATTTTTTTCTGAAGTCTTGTATGGACTTATAAGTTGTACATTTTTTGATGTAGTGAGATAAAACTTTTTTCCACTATTTTCTGAAGAAAGAATCTTCTTTGTGTTTTGGAATTTGCTATGAAAAACAATGTACCAAACTTACTTCACCCAGTTGAAACAGCCTAAGACATTTCTCCAAAAAGCAATTTTCTCCCACTGGTGGCTCAGGCAATTAAATATGACAGATGGTATTTACTCTTAAGCAATCCCATTGTCTTCTTTAGATTACACTTGAGCCAAGAGTGCTAGAGGCACTTATCCAATGAATGAATCAGAAAATGTTATTTATCCTACTATAATCAGTGCTAAAAATCTCAGCATATTTTATTCTTTTTTCTGCTCCAGACCATTACAGTATTACTTCTGTTCAGTTGGGATAATCAATAGTTGTTCATTTGTTCAAATTTAAGTGCTGGCAACTTCTCTTTCAGCTGACTCAGCAAGCAAAAGTCAGATACGTAAGTTATAGATTATATTGTTAACATTCTTTCATTGGATCGGTTGCCTCAGAAGTAATGCTTTCGACAGACAAGCCAGGAACATAGTTAGGAACAGCCAAGCAGAAATAAAGCATTACTTTCATGCATTTATTCTCCCTGTACATTTTTATGTAGGCATGAGATACTCACTGGAAAGAATTCAAGCCTGGCTATGAGTAGTTATGATAGGTAGCAAGTGCCCATCTCAGGTTTTTTTTCCTGAGCATTAATTTCCTTTAATTCTTTCTCGTGTCTTCTTTTATTTATCATCACCTTGACTCTTTGTCACTGCTGGAGTTCAAAGTGTATTTTAAGTTATGGTTTATTTATTCATGACAATTGATAAACTACAATTGGTTGGAGACATGCATCATTTAAGATCTCAATAGATTTTGGATAACATAGCACTGCTTTGGCTGGCTTTACACATTCTACGCCAATAAGGAAATAGCCCAAACACACCAGCAGAATAGGAAATGGTTAGTGTGTTATTCATTCATTCATTCATTCATTCATTCATTCATTCATTCATTCATTCATTCATTGAGAGGTCAACAACTGAAGAATCATTGGTGGTTTCTGGGCTTGGTTGTTTTCTTGCAGATGTTTAGAGAGAATGGAAAGAATTTATACTGGTGATGTTACCTAGTTCAAGTAATGAAACATCTACAAGAAAACAACCAAGCTCAGAGAGCACCAAGGACCCCTCATTACAACCCTAAGCTACAAATATTCTCCTTTATAGCTCAATAACTGGCTCAGATGTTGGCAGCAATGTTTGGAAATATCCCAAATGAAGTAAACAGGAAGTTGGTAAGAGTTAACAAGGTGTATCATTGTTAAAAAAAAGAACAATGCTCACCCAGTACTTGTCCAGAATGGAAGAAACAAGAGCAAATTATATGCTTTCAGTTTACATATTACATAAGTATATCCATATACATATGTAATATCCATATAGCTGGTTACATTATGTCTTGTGCATACTGATTTTCTAGAAGATCAACTTGCATTCTGTATAGACAGTCTCTCTCTATTTGTAAATAAGCATCAGTTCTTACCTGCTTAGAACTAAGAGGTCTCGCCAATTCTTCAGGTTAGTAAAGTTTATTTCAGGAGATTTTTTTTCCCCGATCCTGTCTGCAGGATCTGTTTGCTTCATATTTTGCCATTTATTAAATAAGTTCTCTCCACAGTCGTTTGGGAGATGGCTCAAAGCAACTTTGAATTCTAGTTTGTACATCCTTATTTGAAATTGAATTATAGCCAGTTCAGTTATTTCACAAACCAGCTTAATTTGGTGAGTTAAACACATATAAACAATCAAATTGATATGAACAATTTATGCATAAGTGATCTCCATTTTAACCATTTTTCTGTGACTTTATGCCGAAAAATTGAGAAAAAGATATTTCCCATTCACTTTCTCCATTCCTTGCACAATTTTTACATCTTAATAGTTTCTTGCTTGGTTGAATTTCTTCCAGGCTTTCAATAGACCAAAGTATCTCAGCAGATAATCTTGATCTTCTGTTTGACTAGAAATGCTATTTCAGTTTCACTTCCACCAATTTATCTGCAATACATTAAATCAACCTTCCTATAATTTCCCAGACTTCCCTTGCATCGGCTTTTAAAGAATGGTGGTACTGGTACATTAGCTAATTTTTGCAGATGCCTAGTGTATGAATGTCTGTCTTTCTGTGTGTAAGGTGTGTAAAGGGGGTGCAAATGATGAAAGCACAGTCACACTATTGAAGCACACGTTTCTTCCCTTTTGTACACATGTCACAATGAAACATGTATATTTAAAGGGGCCTTGTATAATAACAAAGTGATCTTACTGTCATCAGTTCATAAAATGATCCTAAATCAGTCTGGTTTTGAAATACTACATGGAGAATAAGTTAAAGGTAAAGATTTCCCCTGTTAGTCGTATCTGACTTTAAGGGCTGATGCTTATCTCCAGATTGTATGAAGATTCTTCTGTGGTCATGTGGCCAGCATGACCAACATGCACAGAACGCTGTTACCTTCCTACCTATTTACTCCATTTGCATGCTTTCAAACTGCTAGGTGGGCAGGAACCGGAGCAAATAACAGAAGCTCACCAGGCATGAAATGTGAAATTTTTCCCAAGAGGCTCCATGGGTGTGGCTCCATGGGCATGGTTCTGTGGGCGTGT
>JAOYMU010000292.1:55414656-55425245 GCA_025802295.1 Psammodynastes pulverulentus | reverse complement strand
ATATTATTAAAGTTTCAATAAAGAAGCCGGAAGTCCATGGCAGCCATTACTTTCCAGGGGAAGGGGGGCTTTCAGCCCTCTCAGTCAACTCTTTCCAGGATTAAGGGTCCCAAAACACAAGCAAGGCAAGTGGTCACATTATTTATTCCTCTTTTCTTTAATTAACGTCATGCGACCTTCCCAGCTATGGGGGGGGAAACCACCACCCCGCGCTCCAGAACGCCGCTTTTAGAAGTCTTTACCCTGGAAACAGCTCTCCAGCTCCCATGCCTACCTCTCCAGGCACCATCCGGGTCCCTCGTCACCGCAGGCTGCCGCGAAAATCTTTAAAAAGCCCCGGCTCCGCTGGGCACAGTGGTTCAGACGGCGATCATGGCAATGGCCACCGCCTGACACCGCCAGCCCCGCTGAGCCTGGGATGCGTCAGCATCGACTTACCAGCCCTGGAATTCGGCTGGGGGTCCCTGATGAGCCGTCCGTAAATGGCAGATGCCCTCTCCGGGCGCCTGGCCCCTGGGGGCCTCAGCGGTGGTTGGGGACGGGCGCTGGGGGCAGGAGAAAGCCCCGCAGACGTCCGGCGCCACTGGAAGTCGGAAGTCGAGTCTACTCTAGAATTTTATAATCCCAGAGAGTAACTAAACATTCAACCAACTTATTTCTAAGATGGTTCACAGAGATTTTCTTTGTAAGTTCCTTAGTTTTCTTGTTTCCAAGTGCTAGGCTCTTATCTCTGAATAGATACTTAGATAGTTCTCAGTCTTATCTTATATAAGAAATTTCCCTACCCAGGTGCTCATTTTCTTTCTAAATCAGTGTCAAGATTCAGGAGGACCTTGATGATCTGAAACGGTAGAAACTAGCAAGGTGAATTTCAACAGGAACAAGTACAAACTTCTTCATCTGAGTATGAAAATACTAACACTTCAACTTATCCCCCTGACACTCTGATTCTTGAATTCCTAGCCCTGGACTATTTTAGTTTTATACAGGAAAGAAAGACTTTATAACATGATAGTTATTGGAGGAGACAAGAGGTTACTATAGGACAATGGTTATGAGGAATCCTACTTTGCTTATTTCCCCTCCCCCTTCCATATACACACACTTGCTAATATAACCTTCTGCTTCGGTTTAATGCCAGAGCTGCCTATAGGAGTAAAACTTACATTTTAGGGATGTTGGACAAGAATGTAGTAAAAAGGTTAATCGAATTACCCACCTAATTAATTCCGATCACTTTGAATGTTAGAGGAAAAGGATAATGATGTATGGACTACCAAGCACAATTTGGCAGAGAATTGTAACTGGGAACTCTTTTGTGTATTTGCTCCCAGCTGAGGGGATGAGTCAGCTGTCCTCCTGACTAACCCTATCTTAGGTCTATGCAGTACATAACTCATCTCCATTTTAACTGAAGTTCCTCAAAGACAGTTGCAGCTGGAATGCTAACTCTGAATCTCCCCATCATCTCAAGCCTTTTCTTATTATGGGTTAACTTCTTGGAGTTATCTTGAGCCAGGATTTCTTAACTGACTGGATTTGCTGGACAGAAGCCTGTCAAAGTCCTCTCCAGGATTGGACTTGCTATTGCAGCCCCAGGGAAGATCCTAGCTTCTCCAGTGGCCTTCTTAGGCCTTAGAAGCCCACCCTATCTTGCTTCATGAAGTAGCCTTTGATGAGGTGGTTTTCCCAGTCTGGAACAGTCATCTTGCTTCACTTGATCAGATGAGGCCAGATTAAGCAAGAGAGTGCTGTACTATTATCCAATGTGTGAAATAGTCTGAATCCCCAATTCTTGAAGGTTTGTGGAGAATGAAGAACTATTGACAAGGACATCCTACTTCTACTAATTTAATTACCACCAATTTTCAAGAACAGGGATATGAGACAAAAAGTATTTACTTCTTCTTCCTCTCACTTCCTGGTCTATTTTACTGGCTTTTGCAAACATGGTGGATTGCTTCTCAGCCACTACCACTCTTTTCATTTTTCTTCTTTTCCTTTCTTTTCCCTCCAGTTTCTCTCAGTATTGTTTCTTGCTTTAAAAGTATTTTCCAACTGAATGTACTCATTCAATGATGCTTTCATTACTATTTCCTGCCAGTATCACTTTCCCCACTATTTACGTCAGGTTGTCAAGTAGTTATTTCTCAGTATCCCCTATGATTTTGAGTAATATTTCACCAGTGAATGAAATTTTCCAGGTAAGTGCTATTTCCCCTATTACTGTTACTTCCTATGGACTGTTCCCCATTGAATTCTTTACATTGTTTTATTGTATTGACCTGCAATAAAATCCAACCCCTTTTGTTGAGGAGTATGTGGTTATCATTCTTCAGGACCATATTCCCTTCAGGATGCATAGTTTTAAGTTTTCTTTCAGTAAAAATTGACTTCTCACTAAGGGAAGATCCTGCCTAACTAATCTACTAGAGGTTTTTTTGAGTGTGTTAATAAAAATATGGATAAGGGCAAGCCAATACATAATCTTCTTAGCATTTTTAACATCATTTAATGAACCCCCTCCTCCCAAAAGAGATCCTATGTGATTTCTACAGATTAGAGGAGTGGGTGTCAAAATGACAAATGTCATTCAATGTGAACAAGTATTGAAGATGCACACTGGGGCCGAAATTCCCAACTATTAATGCAAATTAATAGGATCAGAGTTAATAGTGACTGATGAAGAAAGGGATCTTGGAGTAATGGTAAATAGTCCCAAAAAGGCATCAACCCGGTATGCATCTAGAGTAAGAAAAGACCAACAGTTGTTAGAGAGAATAAGAAATTTTGAGTTTGAAAATAGAAATGCCAATATTATAATATCCTTATATTATAATGATGAAACTGCATCTGAAATATTGTGTGCAGCCCCGGTTGCCGCACCTGAAAAAGGTGGTGTTAGAGAAGGTTCAGAGAAGGGCAACTAAGATGTTGAAAGGGCTGGAACAGCTTCCCTATGAGGAAAGGTTGCAACATTGGGGTGTTTTTTTTAGCCTAGAAAGCAGGCAAGTGAGAGGGGACATGATTGAAGGGGGCAAAATAATGCATGGTGGACCAGGAGAAATTACTTTGGTCCTGTACTAGAGCCAGAGGTCACCCAAAGAAATTGAATCCTGGGAGAATTTTTTTTTTACACAGCACACAATTAATCTTGGAATTTGCTACTCTGAGACATGCTGGTTACCAGCTTGACTGTCTTCAAAAAAGGATTGGGCCATAGAGGTTCAGTGGTTAGAATGCAGTATTGCAGACTACTACCAGCTACTTCTGCTGACTGCCAGCTATTTCTGCTGACTGCTGGCTGCCTGCATTTTGGCAGTTCAAATCTCACCAGGCTCAAAGTTGACTCAGCCTTCCATCCTTCCAAGGTCAGTAAAATGAGGACCCAGATTGTTGGGAGCAATAGGCTGACTCTGTAAACTGCTAAGAAAGGGCTGTAAAGCACTGTGAAGTAGTATATAAGTCTAAGTGCTATTGCTATCAAACCATTTCATGAATGACATGGGAATTAATGGCTCCTTGATGGCAGTGTGACTTCCTCTAAAGGGCATCTACTGGAAGACTAGAGGGTTTCCTTATGCAATTAGTTGGCCATGAGAGAACAGACTGCTGGATTAGGTGGACTGATCAAGTAGGCAAATGCATGTGTCCTTATGTGTAAATACCATTGGTATTGCTAGTGTTCAGAGGTCCTGAGCAAGTTGTCCTCAGAGTCGGATCCCATACAACTTCCTGGGAGATATCTATCCCAATTCCTTAACCCCTATTTCTCCCTTGTGGAATTTTCTTTGTTCCATCCTTAATTCTATTTGGGTTCTTTTTTTTCTGCTCCAGAGAATTTCTAAGGGACAGTGCAGAAGAATGAGCAGGAGTAATTACCTTTATTTGCTTGGCAAATAATTAAATTACTTATTTAACTATTGTGCAATGCTGATTTTGAGAATTCAGATGTTGCGTCCTGAATGCTAGTCTCTGTCTGCTAGAAACAGAAGTCTCTTGAGCTACCATTGATTTTTAACTAATCCATAGCAGATCACCATAAAGCCTGGTAAATGGTGGTTTGCAGCACCATGGAAAGCTCCAGGTGAGCAGCTTATTCCAGCTGAGGTCAATTGTGGTCTTATAAGTCCTTCCATTGGGGCCTTTTCAAAAGGGATGGGAAGACAGTAAATTGTCCCAGACCCTCACAAAGTGAGACCACCATCTGAATTATAACTCAGAGCATACACTCCTAATAATTGAGTTATTAGCTTCAGTGGTCAAAAAAACAATGGAAAAAATATACCTATACAGGATGCAGTGAGAAGTGTGTTGGAGTGTGTGATCAAATTATGTCTGCACTTTCTAACCTCCACCTCTTACCAGAAGTTTGCATACTTAAAGCTCCAAACCTCTGCTCTAAATAGGCACTCCCTATATCAGTGGGAAGCACTTGACTTATTGGATGATAAAAGACCGTACAAGTTCTTCAGGATATTGTTCAGTTACTCTAGTCTGGTGTTTTAGCTGTGAACAGAAGCCCTAGATTTGGTTAGTGTATAATTTCCTGGTTCTGAACTTATAGAAACCATAACTGTTATGCAAGCTGTTTACTTCTGTGACCAACTAAATTACTTATTTTCCTGCACAGTAGTTCAGCTAAACCTGAATCTCATCCCAAGACTGTGGAAACAAAGACCTCAAGCTCTTCTGAAGCTTGGGTCTATGTAGCAGCAATAACTTTCCCAGTCTTTCATCTGTACTTACCTTGTTCTATGTTACGAAACTTGTTTGATACATCTGTCCCACACTGGAAAAGAATATTGGTTGAATTCTAGTGTTAGCCGCTAGCATAAAGTACTCTGGTGTTATAGCTACCAGCCAGCACTTTAGAACTTTAGTTGATAAAACTAAAATGCCAAGGATCCCTTTGACAGCTTATTTACCTCTTTGTTAAATCAAATCACTTTCCCCTTAGTTGCCCATTTGCTTTCCAAAAGCAGCTGGTTTAGGGAAATTTTAAAGCTCTTCCCATTCAGTAGCTGTTATTTATTGCATTGTGCATTGCTTTTAAACCCTAGTCTGTTACACAATTGCTAGTATGGATTCTGATGTGTCTTGAAGATCTTTTGTGCCTCAGATTGATATCCCATCTTGTTTTTAAAGGACCACTGCCATGTGGTGAGCAATTGTCACATTAAAGCACAAGACAATATCTTAGAAGACTTGATTTTCCAGTCTAGCAAGAATAAACACACTGATTTATTTATGACGGAGCTCAACTTCCTCCTTAGAAAAAAGTGAGGGAGGGGAGGAGAGGAGAGAGTGTGAGAGAAATATTCCCACAGGGAGTGTGTATTCAAATTCTGTTGCTTCAGTTAACATTAGTGTATTGTCTTACACACAACAGTAATTTACTGTATTTATTGCCTACATTGTTTGCAAAGAGTTGCAATCATAGCTTTTTTGTTTTACATTTTAGTAGATTGTGAAATCAAATATGCCCTTTGCCTTTCTTAATGAGAAAGAGTTGGTTAAGAAGGGACGTGAGCTGTTTGTAGGAGACCATTGTTTCCTTACAACAATGAAGGATGTCATTCACAAACTGGTTTAATTAAAACAAAACAACAGAGCTGCAAGAAAATTAATGTGTAGTGATATGTACATTGATTTCTGAATAAGTGTTTCCTCGGCTGTTGACTTATATTTATTTACCCATTGAAATGGAGGAAAAAAATTCTTCCCTTAGGCTGCGAGAATAAATATGGTTTCTTTAAAAGAATATTAAAGAGAATATTTTGGGAAGTGAGGTCTACATTCGATGGCAAATTTTGAACCTATATGTGAATAAACTCATTATTACTGTACTTACTATTTGTATTCTTCAAGAATCCTAGTAGGTTATGGCATTCTAAAATAATAAAAATGAAATAAATATATAAATATCAATAAAATATTATCCTATGCATAATTTACACAATTTTCTTTCTAACATCATACAATGCTAAGCATCTTTTTAAAAAACCTAGTTTATTCTATAAATAGCCATTACCTGAGTTCATGTTAAGCCATAAACTATGTTTTATGGACACAATGATTGAGTCACATGTCAAAAGCCAAAACCAAACTACCTTATGGCTTAGTCCAGACATTGCCCAATTATATGTGGAAGTATTTTGAGAGACTTTTTCCAGAGCAGGAATGTCAATTATGTCACCAGCTTAGCACCAATTTTGTTCAGCTGTGGCCAAAAGTGAGAAACCGAACGAAGTTTTAATTGCTATGTTATAAAATGGAACCATCCTCTCATACTGACCAGGTGAATTAGGCTTAACTCAATATCTTAATTAAAGTATGGAGTATAGATTCTTATTTAGTTCTGCCACATTGAATGTCTGGATAGTTCCATCCAAGGGCAGCCAGCAGAGTATGACTAGACTGTTATTCTATGGGGATCTTGGTCAAATGAAGGACAACTTAGTTCTACACAGGCTTTTCCAACCTTAACCTCTTCTTAACTTCTACACAATATGTTCAAGGTTGATCTGTGAGAATTATAGAATACATAACAGAAATGGTGCTGTGGAAAGCTCTCTACCTTTTGTAGAGAGCCACCATGTGTTTCTTCTACACAAAATCTATAAAACTAGTCTTTCATAAAGTCTACATCTGCCCATACATTAGAAATCTTCATGAAATGTTGGTACTTACGATACAAATAATTTGGGTACTTTAGTATTATCCTATAAATGTAGAAACTGTTAACATGACTTGTAAATTGCTGTTATTCCCTAAAATATTAATCTCAAATGAACACAGCAAAACTAAAATCTTCTTGAGTGCTGAATGTCCACCTCTTCTATTGCAATAATTAGAAATGTAATACCTTAAGATGGCTACATTCCAAATACTAAGAGTATGATGTAGAAATTGCTTTGACAGTCTTCAGTATAGTCTTGCAGAGGAGAGAAACATCCACTAAATTATTCCCACTAAGCTTCAGTGTGAAGGCAAATATAGAAAAAAATTCATTCATACAGTCTAACTTCCACTTCTATCCTTATTAGAGAAGCCAACACACAAATGTAACTTATGTATGTATACAATGGTACCTTGGTACTCAACTGCTTTGAAATTCATTAAATTTGATACTCAATGCATTTTGACATAAAGCTTTTGTCCTGGTACTCATTGTTTGTTTGGTACTCAATGCACAAAGTAGAACTTGTCAGTGTCGGCTGCCTTGTGACTCACTAAATTATTCCTTTTATGGGAAAAAATGTGTTTGTTACTCATTGTTTTTCATACTCACCACACCTCCCAGAACCAATTAACGATGAGTACCAAGGTACCATTGTATATCAAAGACTTGACATTTGATGGAAGGATGTGATTTTCCTTAGAGTGTAAATTTTCTAAAATCTTCAAGTCATGCATGAAGAAGACTTCTTGAAGAGTCCTCCCCAACTTGGAAAGGATGTGATGTGTGGTCCAGATGTGGAGTCCCAAACAGTTACAGGGCATCAAGCTGAGCCAGTTGAATCTAAGAATCTTGTCCAATGTGTTCACAAAACCATTAGAAAAATTTAGCAGTCATCATAGGTAGCATCCATAGCTAACCTTTCACATGAGGATTGTTTGTGTAAATTATGTAGTTTTTTACACCATGCTCTTTGGAGGTGGACAAAAGCGAAGGGGCATGCCGGGTGGATCTTTATGGATTGTCTTGTCTCAGACTTTTAAATTGCCTGCATACAATTTTCTGTTAGGCAAATGCATTGCTAATGCTGGCAGTTGACACAGGAAGTGTGGCAAGCTGCCAGTACAAATAGAGGACAAATAAATTAAAGACATTGAATTTGAGGCCAAGCAACTCTTTCAATTTGGCTTTTCCACTCTCAGAAGACACCATGGAACTTTTCTCCAGGCCTTGGGATGCTGGTGTCCCTTGAGAGGCAATCTGGAAAGACACTCTTAGACAGAGGCAGGGCTACAAGGTAGAGCTGGGACAAGACTAAACATGACTGCATTTAGTTGAATCAAGCCCTATTCCTATCCCATACACTTGAAATTTCCCCATTCCATCATGTTTAGGGAAATATGAAATATTTTTAAGGGCTACAAAGGTCTGTAAAGACCTGAGACACTAGGATATGGCAAGCTTGAACCTTGATTTTTCAGTCCTTAGTTAACAACAGGGACTGGGAATTCAGTCAATAAGTGACATGATGATAAACTGTGATGTCATGACTTGCAATGGCAGTTCCAGTTGCAGTCATTGGGCCAATCCCAGACAGTGATAAGGTGCAATGTCACATGATCACCATTTGCAATTTCCAGCCAGCTTCGTCACTGACTTTACTTGTGGGAATCTGGCTGGGAGGGTTACAAATAATAATCACTTGATCAGGAGATACTGCGATCGCTATAATTCCAAGCTGATTGCCGAGCGCCAAATCATGATCATATGATCGTAATAAAAAATGTCCCCAAATTTTATTGATTTTTTATTAATTACATTTCTTAGTGCTTAATAAACATCATGTTGTCTGGGTATTCAATTTGTTTAACAATTCTGATTACATTAATCTCAACCCCATTTTTCCATGTTTGATAGTATTCTGTGTCTTCTTTCTGCTTAATTTTCAATGTCAATCTATCCATTTCTGCACAGTCTAGTATCTTCTTAATTATTTCTTCATGTCGCAGTGTTTTTTCATTTATCAACATTGTTCGAATATAATCCTTGCTGTTGTTACAACATGTATTATTAAATATATACTTTTTAAAATCTAATGTTTCTGATATTATACCTAATAAAAACAGTTCAGGTTTAAAATCTACATGATTCCCTATCATCTTTTCTAGCCCCCTATGTATCTTTCCCCAATTTTTTTTGTTTTAGCACAAGTCCACCACATATGATAAAATGTGCCAATTTAGAATGGTCCTTGAGCAATAAGTGAAGACTATCTGTAGATGCCTTTTAACTGCTCTTAACTAAACATTTTCAGTTTATGTTAAGTAGGACAAGTTTGCTTGAAAGGTATATTAAAACTATTTCTCAATTATAAAAATATTGTTCTGGGTAGAAATATTGAATAGGGATGCTTAATGTTTCTACTGTTGTATCTCCTTAACGTTTATACTTTTTTGCATTCCAAGTTTTTAATTATTTTTTTCCTATCTTTATTTTTCATTTACATTTGTTTCTGGTTCATTACTCTTTCTAACTCTTCTTTAAAAGGTTTTATTATGTTCCCTGATTTCTTTAATAGAAAGAAAATAGGATTAAAAGTTTACTTTTTTCTCCTGTCCTTGTAGATGTGAAATATTCCAGAGTTAAAATACTATCATGTAGGAAGCTTTTTGTGGTTGTTTTGTTATTATATTATATATGTGCCCCATAATTCAGGAGTTTTATGGGCAGTGAATGCTAAATTTTTTACTTTTATCCATAACCAACTCATGAATGTTATGTAGCTAACTATCTTAAACCCGTAGAGAATTCTATGCTGATAATATTGCAAAAGAATTACTGAGCTAGCTCATACTGTCACTTCCAAGTCTTCAGCCCTGCCTTTTGTTTTATGTTATTCTCCAATTTATTCAGAAAGTGTTTACTAAATCTTCTCTCGTCCTCATGACTTTTCCAAAAGCAGTGTTTTTCTTTCCATTTTCTTAAAGTTGGGTTAAAGTGGCTTAGCTTTCTAACTTTTGTGATGGTTACTTATTATTAAATAAGTAGCCTTATATTAATAAATCCTCTAAGGTAGGGATGTCAAACTCAATTTTATTGAGGGCCGCATCAGAGTTGTGTTTGACCTTGGGGAACTGGTGGGTGGGGCCAGGTGGGTGTGGCCAGCCTGACATCATTCATGTCGAGGCGCCTGCAGTCCTCCCAAGCTCCATTTTCGCTGCCAGAGGCACGGTGGACCAGTCCTTTGCTGTTTCCAGGACAGCCTCACAGGCCAGATCTAAATACCCAATGGGCTGGATGTAGCCAGTGGGCCTTGAGTTTGACAACCCTGCTCTAAGGGGAAAGAAAAATTTGGGCAAAATCAACATGGTTTAGGATTGGAATTGATTAAGGACTCTCTTTTCCTCTTGGTAATAAGACAGATTCTTCCTTTCTGTATACAGAGAATCCCCAACTTACACCATTCATTTAGTGACCATTTGAGGTTACAATAGATGGAGAAAAGTGACTTATGACCATGGTTACAACTACTGCAATATCCACATAGCCATGTGATCAAAATTCAATTGGCATGTATTTACAATGGTATTGAAAATCAACCAGGAGTTAAATGTTTATGAACATGTATATAGACAGAGATAATTGAGATATAATTAAGACAGGTAACAAGCATTTACATTTGCTGTGTGGTTTTACATGTTACATACCATTAAAAAACACTCTATATTTGGGGCAAAACTTCACTAGGACAAAGAAAAAATATTTTATGAAAATTCTTAGGAACTGTCCATTTGACTAAGTGATATAAGGAGCAGGATACAAGGAATGCCATCACTCTCTTCTTCGGCTGGACTTCCGTACCGCTACCCCTCTCCGCGGGGAGGCGGAGCCAGATCCTCAGAGATGG
>JAOYMU010000292.1:55366444-55377654 GCA_025802295.1 Psammodynastes pulverulentus | reverse complement strand
ATTCGACTTATGAACAAATTCGACTTATGAACAAACCTACAGTCCCTATCTTGTACGTAACCCGGGGACTGCCTGTAGTCACTTATTTCTTGTGCCTTACTTGTTGACTCTCAATGGTTTCTGTTTGGCTACTTTGGGAACTACGTTGTGGAATTAATATAGGGATGCTCACTGATCTGTAAGGAGAAATGCTCATTTCTTTGGCCAGTTTGAATTATCCCGATAGTGGGGGAGCGAGTAAATGTCTGTCTGCTTTTCACAAACATGTAGGCATCAAATTTGAATATTGCCAGGTTATAGAAAATATAGGTGTGATTATTTTAAATCTTGGGCAAGGTGTCAGATGTTTCAGACATGATCAATAGATTGAGTAACTCTATCCACGTTTGTATATTTGATTGCCTAAAGAAGACTACGCAGTTAAAAAGATTTCTGAGGTATTTAGAAAAAAGGAAGGTTCTTTGGTGTGAATGCAGCATGACTGAATCATTCTTGTCTAAATTTAAGTTTAAAATGTTTCCTTTCAATTTGCATGCGGTAGATTAAGATGGCTAAAATCTTAGCATTGAGAGTTTTCAGTACAATATTTATATATTAGGACTGAAATATGTGGCAAAGGAGTAATGGGTTAACAGGAGTGAAGATGTTTCAGCTAAACTGTAGCAGTGAAAGAAACATAACTTTTTTGGGGGAAAGGTTCCTTCACTTTTAACTTAGAAGAGAAAATGAATACTTTCCTAAATTGATTAGTGTAATTAACAGTAATATTAAATATTTTTTCTTTCACCAATCACAAGAGTTCAGGATAGCTAAAAAATCTATCAAAACATCTGTGATAATGATTCTGAAATATTAAATAGACTTTAAAAAGGGAGTTTGATTTGGAGAAAATGTAGAAATCATAGGATTATGGTTTGCTATACTAATTTATGGTTATAATAGGAAACTACTAATTGAGTATAAGAGATAAGATATAATAGGATGTTTCTGTTCAAAGGTACAAGAGTTTTGAGATTTGGAAATACTATGTTTTGAATGTATTAGATTTAGAACTCAGTTTTGATAATTCCCTTCGCCCCAAAGTTTCTATCAAATTTGTGTTTGTCTTTTAAAGAAATAGATACATTAGAGTGCTTAAAATAGTTACTATAATTATGTTTTATCCCTATATTTTATGCTTTCTGGGTTGATAGTTGATTATAATCCAACATTTTATAATAAAAAACATCAGTCGTTTACTAGCCATAATGATGCACATTATTGGAATGCGTTTTATTAGAGTTATCTATTCAGTATACTCCTTAAATCATGTAATCATTGGGATTTGAATTTAATATGAAGGAAACTTTAACCAATTATCGTCAATATAGAGATGGGATGCCATTTCCTAGTCATTATTGAATTGTAATGCTCATTAGCATAAGCAGTACTAAGCAATGAATAGAACTATAGTTCATGAACATCAGGAATGGATTATCACAATTATCTTATCTCTGGTTTTATAGCATAGCAGCTTTGCTTTCTCTCTTTTTTTTAGATAATTTAAATTTAGAATTTAGATGATGAAGACTCTGAAGATCACAGTTTATAGTAGAGATGACTTTACTTGCCACTTTCTCAGATCTGGCCTTCCCCACAATAATATGCTTATTTCCATATAGGTAATAATTTTACTAGCATTGGAATTTATAACAAACAAACAAAAGTAATATTCTGTATTCTGCAGTGATAGGTTGGTTGAGATTTTAGAAGGATAGGGCTGATAGGCAGTGTCAAACCTCCTGAATTAATCAATGCAACTTAATAAAACTAAATGAAATTATATGTTTAAGGAACTAAGTAATTAAAGACAGTTGAACAGAAATGCTTCATGCTAACTATTTCTCTAAGTGGTTGTGTGCTCTTTGTACAGTTCTAAGTAGTTGGGATTTTATAAATTTATGTGCTCTTAGTTGTTTAATGATTAAATTATTTGGTTGTTTTATGCCGTCTTGCTGTGTTGTGCACCACTTTCAGATATTTCCGATATGAAAAGTGGTTTAAACACAAGGGTGGGCTTAAAATTTTTTAGCAAGGGGTTCTTTGCCTGGTTGCTGGATGAGCATGGCCATGGTGGGCATGGGCCAGTCGGCTTCCTGCACCATGGTGGGGGGACGTTTTTGCCCTCCCTGGGCTTTGGAGGGCAAAAATGCCCCCCCCCAGGCTCCAGAGGCCATCTGGAGGCCAGAAACGAACCTGTTTCTGGCCTTCCTGAACTTCCAGTAGACCCGTTTTTCACCCTCCCTAAGCCTCCGTGCATGCCCTGCACTTACCTGCATCCAAAACGGGCCGCATGATCTTGCTCTGAGGTGTAGCAGAAACTATCCTATAGGTTGAATGTTGATTTATTGCTTGCTAGTAGGGATTGATGGCTTGGGAACTTTGTCCCTGCCATTTGATCCGCTGCAATGATTCTGGCTAGGAAGTGGAGGTCTCCAGCTATTGCCTCTTATTGTAGACATTATTTTTTATTTTAGATTTATTAGTTTTATAAATAACTCAAGTGGTGAGCATACCTAATCTTCCTCCTCCTATTCTTTCCCACAACAACCCTTTGAGGTGGGATGAGAGAATGTGACCAGCCCAAGGTCACCCAGCTGGCTTTCATGACAAAGGTGGGACTAAAACCCATAGTCTCCTAGTGATTGGCCAAAGTCACCCAGTTGGCTTTCACAGCTAAGGTGGGACTAGAACTCATAGTCTTCTGGTGATTGGTTAAAGTCACCCATCTGGCTTTCAAGATCTAAGGCAGGACTGGAAGTAACTTATCCTGGTTTTTAGCCAGGTGTGGTCCAGCCTGACTTTGGGCTCTCTTCTTAATTCCAGTGTCTGGTCGTCTTTGGCTGGTCATCTGTCTATTGAAATTATTGAGCCTCCCAGAATTTTCTCTGCCATTTTCCTGGATGCCCCTGGGTGCTTTCCGTGTGCTTTGAGATAGCTGCCAATGTCCTCCAGCTATTGCAAGGCCTCTTCCCAATATCCTGACCAAGCTACTATTATCTCCCACGTTGGTGGTTCCCCAGATTGTTATTCTATGTCTTCCTTTGTCTTCTTTCGTCTTTGATCTTTAGCTCCTCTTCTGCCTTTCATCTTCTTTTCTCCAGGGCACTTGCCTTCTTCTGTTTTCCATGCTACCCCTTTTATGAAAGCTGGAATAATTAAGTCCCTTTCTAAAACCTTAACTCATCAGTTTCCTCACTGTTTTTCCTTAAAATAGCAATAAGGAGTGGCAGAGGTTTTCTGTTGGAAAGTTTCTCTCCATCCACCTGTAAAATTCAAGGGTTGGATAATACATTACAAATCATCTATTCTGACCTTTCACCCAATGCAGGAACCCACCATTACAGCACTGCTGACTGTTGGCCAGGCAACCTTTGGAATAAATTGAAGAATATTTGGTTCCACCCGTATCATATCCATTATGGAGCTGACAGTAACACTGAGACTTTATTTACATGTACTTTTATATCTGAAGATTCTGAACCTTGGGCTTTGTCTCAAGGTTTCTTGTATTCTAAAATTTAGCGGTGTCAAGAAATGTGACGTTTTATTACTGCTTTTCAATAATACACATAGACTTTTTCAATTGCAATTATTCTTGGCTTTTGAATACCAAGTTTCATGTTTTGGTAATCTGTTCTTAATTTTTCGCATACATAGTATAACAACAAAGGATCGGAGACTCCCATATGTTAAACATAATTAGTAAGCATTTTCATCTTCCGATCTAGTCAAGTGTATTCCAATAAGACGAATTGGGGAGGAAGTTCCATAAAAATTACTTCAATCAATCATGGTGAATTACAAGAATAGGAAGTGGTATTTCTCTTTCTGTATGATCATCTGGAACTGTTTGATGTTACTATAGTTGGATTGGTTATCTAATATTTCCTTTATAACTGACACTGCATGTCTGTAAATCTGCACAAGAGAGCAGGTAATTTTCTTTGTATATCAATACACAAATAGGCAACATGACTCCTCGGAATTAAAACTGAAATTTGCATTGGGCTCCTAGAAGTTGCATGAATGCATGATGGCACAAATTGCTTTGTCTTGTCTTTATCAAAATAAATGAGTGAAATTTCCAAGTGGATTATGTTAATTTGATAAGTGTATTAAAGTTTGCTGAATTTTTGAAAGTGTTGGCTTGGCTGGGCAAAGTTTATCTGAGTTTGCAAGGAGAAATGCACTATATTTTATCCTTCCACAGGAGTGGCTTTGACATTTGCATTCAGAAGCTAAGATGTACTAAGAAAGACTTTGATATTGAAATGAAGAAAGTTTGTGCCGCTGTTTTGGCATGAGAAAAAATAATACTGTCAGCAGAGTTTCTGGCATCCTAACATTACACACCATATATGAAAGTAATTAGACCATTTACCCTAGAACATGTATTTCTTTGTACTGTATTTAGAGTTATCATAGAAGGAAAAGTTAGATAATTTATATTTGATTGTTTGGGGATCCAGCCCATTTCTTGAGGGCTGGGTCCTTATTATTTCTGGTTGAATCTGCACAAAGCAACCATCCAATATACTGCAAATGAGTAACTGGGTTTCTTACTGCACTGGAGTTGTAGGTCTTATGGAAGCTGATGCACACAAGGTGGGAAACTGTTATTCATCTCATTCCCATTCAAAAAATAGTATGGAGTTCCTATTCTTCATGATGTAGTGAACAAATTGCAATGGCAAATTGAATGATCTCCTGACTGATGCATGAAGCTTCAACAGTGCCATATTTTTAAAAGGTAAAGTTTCCCCTCGCATATATGTGCTAGTCGTTCCCGACTCTAGGGGGCGGTGCTCATCTCCGTTTCAAAGCTGAAGAACCAGTGCTGTCCGAAGACGTCCCCATGGTCATGTGGCTGGCATGACTAGACGCCAAAGGCTCACAGAATACTGCTACATTCCTACCAAAGGTAGTCTCTATTTTTCTACTTGCATCTTTTACATGCTTTCGAACTGCTACCTTGGCAGAAGCTGGGACAAGTAACGGGAGCTCACCCAGTTACATGGCACTTAGGGATTCAAACTGCCGAACTGCCGACCTTTCTATCGACAAGCTCAGCGTCTTAGTCACTGAGCCACTGCATCATATTTTAGGCATATTTTAAGCATCTCTTAAATAATAAATTAATAACTACATTAAATATTTTTTTAATCTTGTGGACATTGCATGTAGACCGTCACAACTTGGTCAATATGTCTATGAGAAAAACTCAGATTCTAGGAAAAAGAGGTACTTTTCACTGCTTGGCAATGGTTCTCAAATATAATTCTCAACAATTATAGGCGTACATAATGCCATGTGATAGAGTAAGCCCCTATCCCAATTTTTAAGGCATGGTGAGAACACCCAAACTGTGAATCACTGAGATAGCATTTATTTAATTATCTCAGCAGGTAATGTATGTGAGAAGTATCTAATGAAGAGGAATCATACCACTAATCACAATTCATATACAATAGCAGCTAATAAAATTTCAGAGCTTTGTAAAACACTGAGCTAAGCTTATTTGATCTATACTGGGCACTAATTTATCTCTTACTAATTATTGGTAATCCTGTAGTATCTTCAACACTTGGAAAGAGACTCACTGCCTCAGGTAAAAATGTCTGAACAAAGTTTCTCACATGTCTAGATAAATATACAGATGGCTTCTTCCTTAAGTATTTACTATTGGAAATTATGCTACTGTTCACGGGGAGGGCAAAATTCAGAGGGAGTTTGTTGTACGAGTCGAAAATCAAAACATTTTTGAGTAATATCCAAAGTTAGGTTATGGTGGATCTGACTACAAAGGTTTTTGGAGTAGAGGTGAATATTTCAATTTACTTGTTGCATAATATTCTTCGTATTAGAACCCTGGATTGCCCAGTGAAACTTGTTAGATAGTGTTTCATAACAGAATAAATGGTTCTTTCTACAAGAGCGAATGATTCGAGCAATTTCATTGTTGTGATGACCACTAGCTTTAATGGCTTTCAAAAGAGATTAGGTTAATTCAGATAAGTATTAAAGGGATATTAACCATGGTGGTTTTAAACAGACCTGACCACAGAAAGCAGAGATTAAGAATGAGTTGTCAGGAAGGATTCTCATGATCAAGCATCTTCTTTTACATTAGTACTCAATTATACCTTGATTTTTGGAGCTGTGTTTCCTTCTGGCTTGAATTCATTAAAAAACCAGAATCTAAAACCTGATCCTGATCATTGATGATTTTACCTGCATTGGATTCAAATAACCCACTATTTTCTAAGTTAATTACTAATTACTATGGTTTTTGGTAATTTCTGCATCTCCTGAATAGTAACCCGGATGGGAAGTTGAAAATCCAAGGCCGAATTTGGGAGTGGGGAACATTGAGTATGTTTTTTCCTCCCCGGGATTGATAGATATAAGGTTGTTAATAGGTGGTGGATTAGACAGGTTTTCTGAAATGTATTCAGAAGTCTTCCATCGTAGGGGTCTGGAATACTTTGGAGCCCATTCAGAAGCATTGACTCACAACAGAGCACCTCTCTGTTTCTAATTAAATCTACCACTTCTTTTCCAAAGATGTGCAACACAAGAGACTTCATGTAGCAGACAGGTATAGTGTGAGTTCATTTGTTTAGGTGAATTACCTTGTGGTAGAATGGGTGGCTAATACAGTTGTGGGATTCAAATAATTTAACAACCGGTTCTCTGCCCTAATGACCAGCTGGGTAGGCGTGGCTGGGTGGTCATGTGACTGGGTGGAGCTCAGGCGACAGTAAGTCTGGGAGAACTGCCAAGAACCTTGAGATGTTATATGGGTTAACTAAGAGGCAATTTCTGTAAGCAGGGCAATAAAAATTAGGCTAGAAACAACCCCAGAATGTTTCCTTCTGCCTTCCTTACAGGATTAGCCGTATAAAGTGAAAAAACAAAACAAAAGGAGATTTCTTCCAACAACCGTTCTCCGAACTGCTTAAAAAGTTAACAACTGGTTCTTGTGAATAGGTGCAAACCTGTTGAATCCCACCACAGGAGTAATACATTTTTACAAATAAATAAATTTCTGAAGGCATGTATAGCCTTACTCCTCACTGACCTCTTATAGAGACAGGAGACCAAAATCCAGTCCTTCCTAGCTTCAAGTGAGGTAGCTTCAGGATGTCCTGTTACTTAGTCCTAAGTTTTATGCTTGTTTATAGTTTTGCTTTGGGTGAGGAAGATTCAGAACAAATTTTGAGTTAGGCTGGTAATTCCTTCATTGGTTTTTGTGGGCTGGGACTTCCTGGATATCAGCTTATTTTAACTTGTCTCTAATGGTTTTTCCCCCTGTGCAGTGTGGCTGTTGGTTATTGTGTACTTTCTATATACATTTGAAAGTGTAGAAAGCCCTTTTATGCTTGGTATCCTGTAAACACATCTAGTGTATAATAAGTCCCTTTTTTTATAAATACATTTAGCCTGTTTCTACCATTAACCTCCTCCACAAATATGTAGGGAGACATACTTTTGGTTTATAAATGTGGGGAGAAACGAGGGTGGAAAGACTGTGGTAATTTTGCTAGTTCTGAAAAAAGCGTTGTTATATAGTCTTTCTTCTCTATACATTACCGTCCTTGAGCAGTTATTGTTTAATGTAATCTGAAAAGGGAAAGGAAAAAGGGAAGGGGGGGGAAGGATCTGAAGGAATCTGTAGACTAAATAAAGAACGTATTTTATAGAAATTGCGGGCACTGTTGAAGAGGCTGGTAGTTGCCATCTGGTTGATGTTTATTAACGAAACATCAGTTTTCTTGGCTGCTAAATATGTTTGGTGCCCTTTTCATTGCAAGATTGAGGAACTAATAAACACATGTCAGTTTAGTTTGTTAGCTCCTCTGGGCCTGGGGCCTGCTCTTTTTGTATTTCAGCTATTCCCTAAAGTATCATGTGTCTCCATTCATATGTGAGTTGCCCTTGACCTATCTTCCTTTTTCTTCCACTTCACTCTGTCTTCTAAATTAATCTTGCAGATCTTCCTGGTCTGAGAGCTTTGGACTTGCTTTATACCAGCAGCTTGCTAACTGTCCAAAACCCAGGCAAATAAAATGTCAATAAAGCAACATTTTTTTAAAGATGTTGCAAAACAGAACTGATTTATTCATTACAAATTTTTATCTTCCCTTTTCAAGTTATCAAGATGATAACGCTCCTAACTAGTTCAGTGGCAAGGCTCTCTGGCTGAAGGCCCAAAGAAAATTATACGTCTGAATGGAGATTTGTTTTATCCAATACATTGCACAGGTACCATATCGTGACCTGCCACTCCCTCTCTTTTTTAATTAAATGTGAAACCACTTTTGGTCACGCTTTATACTTCATCAGAAGCCTAATTATGATTACATTCAAAGGGCGGAAGGAAATCACAGTATTTTAATATTCATTTTACTGATTTTGCAGTTTGCGGTACAATTAAGAGTTCAAAGCTTTTGCATCTTGAAGGTCATAAGGAAGAATAAAAAAAGATGTGCTTGAGTCCAGCTCAAGTCTACATCCTTGTAGTTTTCTTTATGTAAATAGTTTTTTTATTCCTGTCTTCTCGAGATTTTTCTAACTTTCAAATTTACCCTAAAGCTGTGGTATTCACTCCTCTGAGGATTAACCCAATCCAACCCTGCTTAGCTTGAGTTGAGCCAAAATCTCAGAAGCTGTTCAAATGATATTTTCTTAACTGGATAGAAACTTCTGAGCAGTAGTACTCCATATTTCAAAACATGCCAACTTGGAAGCAAAACGAAGAGTGTGTTAAGAATATCTTGTTGTGTCCTTGTTTTATGTATTACTTGGAAGTGTGCGAAGATTTCTGCAATATTGGGATCTGAATTTGGAGTTTTAGACAAAGCGTTGCATTGATTTAAAAGTACTCAACTTAAGAGTGACATGAAAAATTAGAATTGGGAATGCTGAAATCAACTAGGCTTGAAATTCTTCCTTTTTTTTTTACAGGGGGCAGAGCAGAAAATTTAAAACCACATGCTCAATTTTGTTTTACTGAAAAGTTTTATGTAGCTTTACAGCGGCATATGCCTTTGTAAAAGGTAAAGACTGGGGTTGTTCATGCTTTGCAAATGTTTCACATCTTTATTTTTGCTGTCTTCTCATATTCCTGCACCAACCTCAGGGTTCTTTCCTAAAGTGTGTGGCAATATATCAGTGAAGATTCCCAGTCATTCAAGTAGAGTTGTCTGGAAGTTGAGTCATGGCAACTGGAATTCTTTTCTGAAGAAGTTACTTGGATAAGCATGAAACATTTCAAGTCAACAAGAAAAATTCAGATCTTTATGTGTAGCACTACTCTGTTATTAATTAAAACAGCTCATCTATTTTTTGGTTTCTACAAAGCCTAAAGCAAAGGTACAACTGTATAGATACTAGTCTTAATTAGTGAATTCTGTCTTAGAAGAGTACATTATTTTCAGAATCATGAAGAAAGTTAAATAAAACTGGATTTTGTTTATTTATTTATTTGCTACTTGTTTTGTAATGAAACAATTCTGGGTGGCTTACAGCATAAAACATTAAAATCATAACATATCTCTAAAATAATAAAAAATAAAAGTTCCGATACAGATAAAATCATAATTAACAGATGGAAGGTAGGATTGCCTCTTAATTCATCAACCACCTGATGCATGTCAGGGCCACATACCAAATGGTAGAGCTAGGTCAGGGGTCAGCAACCCATGGCTCTGGAGCTGCATGTGGCTCTTTCATCCCTCTGCTGTGGCTCCCTATTACCAATTGATAAGGCTTTCGGTTAGGACAGGTAGAGGAAAAAGGACACAGCACTAGGAGGAGACTCTATGGTGGGGGAACCGACTTCCGGTCGGCTCCAGAATTGAACAGGGGGCTTCCTGTAGAACCTTTGTGGCTCTTTGAGTGTTTAATGTGCCGACCCCTGAGCTAGGTTTTCAAGCTCCTGTGGAAGGTCAGGAGGGTGGGAACCAATTTCACTTCAAGAGGATAAGATGTTCCAAAAGGCAGGAGCCACAGCAGACAAGGCTCTTCTCCTGAACCCTGCCAGATGAAATTCCTTGACTGACGGGGGCCCACAGCATGCCTCCTCAAGTAACCTTTAGCTAACAACTGACAAATTCTGTATTCATTTTTGGTCTAAACCATGTCTCCCCAACCATTTTCAAAGTAGGTGCAATCCTACTAAAGATACCCCTAACTGATTTGTTAATATGTATTATGTAGACCATTGGCATTAATGCATTTTATATGCAGGATTGAAAAATGTAGTAGCACAGTGCTGTATCTTACCTGCTGTATATACAAGCTTAAAAATCTGGGGGAAAACCTGCACTACAGGAGTCATTCACTTACAACCACAACTGAGCCCCAAATTTCTGTTGTTAAGAGAAACATTTGTTAAGTGAGTTTTGCTGCATTTTTCAACCTTTCTTGCCACAGTTGTTAAGTGAATCACCGCAGCTGGTAAATTAGTAACCTGGATGTTAAGCGAATCTGGTTTCCCCATCGACTTTGCTTGTCAGAAGGTTTCAAGAGCTGATCACATGACTCCAAGACAACACAACGGTCATAAACATGAGTCAGTTGCCAAGCATCTGAAATTTGATCACATGATCATAGGCTGCAAAGATCATAACTGTAAAAAAGGTCCTAACTCACAATTTTCAGTGTCCTTGTAGCTTTGAACGGTCAATTAAACTGTTGTAAGTCATGGACTAACTTTGTCCTGATATGTATATTTTCTATATGCAGGGAGTTTTTAGAAGTACAATATTCATCTATAGTCCAGAATAGTACAGCCAAAAAATTATCCTCTACTCACTTCACTATTAACTAGAACTTAACATAGAATTTAATGGCTAACTTCTAACTTGTTTGTTTTCTTTTCATTCTTTGTTGCACTTCTCCTCTTGGCTGATGCTGCTCAGTTGTCTTTTTCTACTGCATTTCTAGATAGAGAAGATCTTTGAAAGTTGATGGAGCCAAGGAGTGTCTCCATATCTCCTTCTGCATAAAGACACCCAAGCTGAGTTAGGGCGGGTGTCAGCAGCTCTTTGGGTCCTCTGCTGGGGCTCCCTGTTGGGTGATCCCACCACTGGCTGGCCCTGCCCCTTGCCCTCCCAGTCACTCCTTGCCTGGCCTGAGAAGGCAAAACACAAAAAGCAGAAATG
>JAOYMU010000292.1:55328925-55340132 GCA_025802295.1 Psammodynastes pulverulentus | reverse complement strand
TGGCTGTCATGTGAGGCATGGCCCATTTCCCTCCTCCAAGTCCGCTGCACGTGGGACAAGCCTCACATGACAGCCAACCTGACCCTGGGTGAACTGGTTGTTAAACTGCTATCAAAGTAAATCCTGGGCACTGTGCTGCAATGGAAAAATGGGAAATGGAACTGCCGGCACAAGGGAAGGAAGAGGAGCAGGGAAAAGAAAGGGGAAAAGCGGTGTCTTCCTTCCCTCACACTGGCCGCTCTTTTGCCCATTTCTCCATTGCAGCGCTGCGGAGCATGCCCCAACCACACCGCCCAGATGCCCTTGCTTCCCCCAAGCATTTCTTTGTTTACCTGATTTCTAGCTCCGTCACATTTCTCACTGATGTGTGCAGGGAAACAAGTTTGTGGAACTAAAAAAAAAAGTCAAATCAATTCCAATTTCGCAATTTTTTTTTCCTTCACGAGAAGTTGGAATTGATTGAACTTTTTTTTCCTTAGTCCCACAAGGTTTTTTCCTAGCACACAACAGCGAGAAACACAATGCAGCAACATGACAGAGCTGGAAATCAGGTAGGCAAAGAAATGCTTGGGGGAAGAAAGGCCATCTGAGCACCAAGCGCTGAAATGGGCCTGTCCAGCAGTTGCTCAGGCCCACCAGAGGAAAGGTCAGCACTTAAATGCAGTGGCATTCCAGCTCTGGCCGAGAAGGGGCATCTAGCATGGGCACTGCAGGCAGGACGCCTGCTCACTGCAGCACCATCCCTGACCCTCTGGTGCTCTGCTGGTGCTTTGGCCCTGGACTGTCACCTTATGCAAAGTCCTGCCCTGCTGCCTGCTGTAAAGTAAGTCAGTTTTTATCTGAGTGACGTTATTGAAGGCTTCCATCGCTCTTCTATTGGACTTTTGGGGAGGGTTTTTTTCCCCCACCTGGAAGGAAGTTGAACAAAAACAAGATTTTCTGGAACATGTCTAACTGATTCACTGAATTCAGCAAAAAATTAGTAAGTGGTTCTAGTGAACTGGTGCAAACCGGCTGAATCCCACCACTGCATACAATAAAACAAGAAAGAAACATTTTGCTTGCAAATAGGAAGCTGCTTATATGCATAACAAGAAACATATAAGTAGGTAGCATATCTTTTATGTAATAGACCCCCTGTCTGGACCCAGAGCCCTACACCGCTCTGCATATTTATTCTAGTGACCATAACCTCTCACTGCTTTCTTAAGAATGGCTACAATTCTTCTTTTATACATATCACTAAGTATAAATCTTGGTAGTAGTCACTTCATTCCTGTAAAAGGAAAAATGCTATCTCCTTCAGAAGACCTACTGCATTTAAAATAAAGAATTTTTTTACAACAATAGCTTATTGCCAGTAGAGTTCATTTTCATATGAGTTTGAAATGCCCACATTAACATCAGTTCCCATGAGCTATTTATATAAACTAATAAATCACCTTCTTACTGTTTAATGCTGCTTAATTAAGCTGATTGAAACTAATAATCCAGATAGATTTCTGAATAAATACATAGAGACTAAAGTTTTTTTTCTATCCAGTGTAAGTAAAAATGGACAGATTTTATTTATTTGCATTTATTTAGATATGTATTCTTGGAAAGTGGTTAGGTTGTGACTTTTGCTGCAGGATCCAATCTGGGTTGGTCACTGGGACCATAAGTTTAGTCTGCTGAGCTTTCAGACCCCTCGGGCAACTTTCCATTAGAGAGGTCCAAAAGCTCAGGAGACTAAACTTCTGGTCCCAATGACCGACCTAGATTGGATCCTGCAATATTGTACTGGGACAAGTATATTTGCTTTCATTCATTTGACTTTTGTATTTGGTGCAGGTCTTGTCTCCATAAAGGTAAGGCAAATGATTTTTCAAGTTCACAGCCCATTATTTCGTGATATTTGCAGCATTTTACAAAACTGTAAAGATTGAGTGTAATTTTGGATGAAAGATAGCATAAGAATCTATGCTAGAATAACCATTTTATTTTGTTTGGTTTGGGTCAGTCATGTGAAATGTGCAATGTACAAGTTGTATTTTTGCTCAGAAAGTCCAATTTTAATATTCATTTCTCTTATCTCATGCCCCCTTTGACTCCTGTTGGCCATAGCTGCCTTAGAAGGCCATCATATCCAAATTCAGAATATTTGCAGTTGTTCTTGCTTGAAATAAGATGCTTGTCTACTGATTGGATCAGTAATTTTTCTTTTGTTTTACAATTTATGAATATATGGATCACTTCTTTTCTCTGTTTTATTGGCTGCTGAAGTTTTAATTTTATATGTTATACCAAATTCCTTTTTCTCTTTCAGTCAAGAATTGGATGGAGAAGAAATGTCACTCGACTATTGGTGTTTTCCACGGATGCTGGGTTCCATTTTGCTGGAGACGGGAAGCTTGGAGGAATTGTTTTACCAAATGATGGACAATGTCATTTAGAAAATAATATGTACACAATGAGTCATTACTATGTAAGTATGTTTGATAGAATATTTTAGTGTGTGTGCTTGTGTGTAATGAAATAAATATGAAATGTATAATAAAAAATCAATTCCTTTATTCTAAAATATTATACTTTTTGTAACTAACAATTTGACAGGAAAAAACACAATTTTAAAAAATAGGATTACAAGATCTTCAAGGATTATAAAAAGAATATTTGCTAGCATGCCTGGAATCATCTGTTAATAAAATGTTTATAATAACCCATAGAATTTTTGTTCATATTTTTCAACTTTATTCTGTATTGTTGAATTTCACTACCCCAAAGTCTACTACAGCACAAGCAATGCAAGCTATAAAAAGGTTAACACTATCATATATCAAAAACATCTCAAAAATAACCAACAGATTATGGCAAATACACAACATCAACATAGTACCCAAACCAACTAAAGCCCTCCAAAACACCTTAAATAAACTAAAAGATCAGTCACTCAAGAAGAAAAACAAGAGTCATGTGCAACATATATTGGAGCAGCCAAAATGTAGGACAGATAGAGGACTAGAAGAACGCATCCATGAATGTCAAGTAGTAGTCAATCACAACACATGAACAGACTCAACCACAATGCTAGGGTAGATGGGATAATAATTACAATTCTTATTTTAAAACTTTTTATCTATGTGTTTTTATATAATATTGTATACAGAATGCATTATATATGTTGCGCTCAAATATATATTCAATATATTGTCTCCTAAATCTACACTTGGTTCTTCAGGATTATCCCTCTATTGCTCATCTTGTTCAGAAGCTAAGTGACAATAATATTCAAATAATATTTGCTGTCACAGAGGAATTTCAGCCAGTGTACAAGGTAATAATCAAACAACATACAATTCTATAGCTTAAAAAAAAACTCTCCTATATCCCTGTTTAAATGCCTAGTAAAAATCTTTGGGTAATAATATAAAGCCCTAGGCAGGAAGATGAACGAGTTGGGAAAAGTAGGAAATAGAAATAGTGTTTCCATCAGTCTTTCCTAAGATAGGATCTGTTGGAGTGTTCTCAGGATGTGATAAACATCTTTCCAGTTCTTCCCAGAGTTTCTATGGGTAATTTAATGTGAAGCATGTGTCATTCTTCTCTTTCTGATGACAGTACTTCTTATGAGAAACAAGACTTTACTCTATTTCTACATGGAGATACAAACAGGTGGCAGAAAGACATGGCTGAATGCAAGGTATTGCACTCCATGTTGACGGAAGGAAAATAAGGAGATGGAGTATCTTGAAAGATTAAGAGGATCATGTGAAGAAAGATTTGGATTCCTAGACAATGGTTTATAGCATTTGAGGGACTTTTACACAAGGATGAACTGCACTTCTTAGGGGAGGGGAAATGTCTTTGTGAAAAGTCATATGATGCTTGATCAGTTACTTGATACCTAAGTTTAATAAGACTTTAAATTGGAAATGGAAGGGAGATTAAGGCACAGACATAAGTAGAGTAATGTTGATTGTTACCATTGTTGGGTTCACATGATAATGGAGAACACAGAAGATAGGAAAGAGGATTTGGAAAACTTCATCACATATTAGGGAGACCAGTAAATAATTATATTCCCAGCACTAGGTATGTGGGAACATTGGTTAAAATAATAATGTATGGGAATTAAAATATTTTCATTCCTTGTATGTAAAGGAGTTGAAGAATTTGATTCCTAAATCTGCAGTGGGAATGCTGTCTTCAAACTCAAGTAATGTGATTCAGCTGATCATTGATGCTTACAATGTGAGTCCATCCAAATGAATAATTCTTATTATAATCTTGTTTCTAAAATATTGTACAACTGTATTATAGCATTAGTTACAGGATTATGAAGGCAAGATTTGTAGGTAATAGTTCTTCGAAACAATTCCTTTGAATTTTGGTGTTGTGGTTAAGGCACATTAAAGTCTAGGAGACCATAGTTTGAATTCGATCTCAGGCATATAGCCGGTTGGCTGAACCAGTTAATCATTCTCTCAACCCAAGGAGAAATGAAGGCAAGAGCAAGCCACTTCTGCCAAGAAAAGGCAGTTGCCGGAAGTCAATACTGATTTAAAGACTCTGTGTGTGTGTGTGTGTGTGTGTGTGTGTGTGTGTGTGTGTGTGTGTGTGTCCTTGAAAGGTTTTTATTAAAATGTTTTGTAGGTATTGCACATTCTTTTATATTCTCTTTAACTAAATGTTCAAATTTTATTTTAGTCGTTATCTTCAGAAGTTATTTTGGAAAACAATAAACTACCTAAGGAGATAGCAATAGAATATAAATCTTTCTGTAAGAACGGAGTGAATGGAACAGGAGATGAAGGAAGAAAGTGCTCTAACATTTCAATTGGAGATGAGGTAAGCTTTAGTGTGCAGTCATGTAGACTTCGTATGTACCCCTTGTTACATTATAGCATTGTCCTATATAATTCTGTATCTTTTAATCAGTTTGAACCAATTGCCTGTTTATTGTTTACATTGACAGGTTAGGTTTGAGATTACAATAACAGCTAACCAATGTCCAGAAAAAGGACAAAATGAAACAATTAAAATCAAACCGCTTGGTTTCACTGAAGAAATAGAGATTAATCTGGAGTTCATTTGTGAATGTGATTGCCATAATGAAGGAATTGAGGATAGCCCTCTGTGCCATTTTGGAAATGGAACATTTGAGTGTGGTGCTTGCAGGTATATAATTGCTACTTTATTGTGTTTTCATGAAAAAGAAAATCTATAACTAGTTTCTTATGTAAAAGCATATTCTCAAAGTCAGAAAAGGTTAGCTGCGATGTTTAGGAAGCCAGAAGAGTTCCTTATTAGTTAAAAGAACAACTGTGTGCCTTAAAGCCTGTGATGATGGAGAGAAATGCAAACCATGATAGATATATACATATACATGGAAAGGAAGAATAGGTAGGTACGTAGGTAGGCAGGCAGGTAGGTAGGTAGGGTAGGTAAGTAGGTACATAGGTAGGTAGGTATGTAGGGTGGGTAGGTAGGTAGGTAGGTAGGTAGGTAGGTAGGTAGATAGATAGATAGATAGATAGATAGATAGATAGATAGATAGATAGATAGAGTGAGTTCTGTGTTGGCTTCCCTTTTTGCTCACATCAATAATACATTTCAAATCTCAGGAGAGTGGACCAATCTATAACTGTCCCCATTCCTAAGAGCAGCAATAATACAAGCTCTTTATGCTACCATCCTGTTAGTCTATTAAGCGTGCTCAGCAAGTATATGCCTATTTCTTGTATTATAATTTATTGGATTTGACAGACGAGGAGAAACACTTAGCTGATGAGAAAGCAGGATTTAGGGAGGGCAAATCCACCCTAGATCAGTGTGGTATATTACAATTCCTAATGTGTGGGCAATACCAGCCTTTATTGTAGTCTTCACTGACTTATAATCCACCTTCAGCAGAGCTCTTTTATGTCAGTGGACCAATGACTACTTTTTATAATTAGATGCTATAGATCCTATAGGAAAATACCCAGTTGAATGTGACGGTGCTGCAAAGATTCTAATCTGTTAAGGATTTAAAAATACTTGCATCCTAACGTATATTTAATATCTAGGTGGACTCAGTGATAGTTGCCTTAACCAAAGAGGAATTCCATCTTCTTAAACTTAGCAATAGGCATTTGCAGCATTGCTGTAGGCCAATGATCGATGCAGTGCTCAAGAGAAGTCGGTGGGGCTTAGCAGAATTCTCTAAGGTGTAAAGATTTAAAATCAATTGCTCCAAACAAAATTACAATTTTATCAGGAAGAATTACCTGCGACAAACATCAATAGCAAATTGAAAAGAAATAAAATCAATCAAACCCCTTCTTTTAAATATGTAATTTTTTGAGACCTTCGAATTTGGTAAGAAAAAAAAATAGGGCCATCTGTGCCCAACTTCTATTTTTTTTTTTAATTCTAAGGGTAAGGTGCATACTTGCTGCCACCAAGCTACTTAAAAGTCAAACTGCATATTAAATATATGGTGATAGCTATTCTCCTATAATGATTGAAGGAGGAGCCTAGGCGTTGTCCTATCCAAGTTTTTATGAGCATTTTTCTGGGTCTCATGATGCATCTCAAATGTTTTAATTTGGACAGAAATTAATATGAGCACATTGAAGCAAGAATCCACATTAGCCAACCCTCCAGCTGTCTTAAACTTTTATTTTCCAATGGCTCACCGGCATCATTGATTCTCTTGGATGGCTTTTCATCAAGGTGTAAAGTAAAAATGCTAGCTGATTGCAGCCTTTATTGCAGCTTCAATCTCTATTCTCTGTTCTCCCTAAATTTAAGGAGAGCGAAGTGCTTTTGACATTGGGTAGTATTTGGGCATTATTATCAATTCATGTTGGTGAGTTTCAACTTGGAGCCTTTAATATCCACCATCTTGTTTTCTGAACACATTAAAGAACCTTTCTTTTGACTCATTTCAGTATGGTACATGGTGGGAGTTACAACTGGATTTCATTCACCGAGGTGTTCTTGTGGTTTGAATGAACCTGCTTTTGAGACCTTAATTCATGCACTTTTTCATTCTCCTTTGACAGTCATTTATGTGCAAGGATATCATAACCACCTCTTAACAAAAACAAGATATACTATGAAAGAATGCTAGTATGTTTCCTACTGTCAGATTGGACCCTTCCAATCGCCAATTATACATTTTCTTATTTAATCCTTTATGTTTTTTAATCTTAACAATGTAGGTCATTTGTGATGAGTACACTGCTTTAGTTGTATTTGGACACTGCTTCTGTTTTTTATCTTGCTGATAATTAATTATAGTAAGATTTATTATTATTTTTGCAAAGATTTGAAAGGAATGAAACATGGTGACGAAAGACTTTTCTAGACTGCATTACAGATATATTAATAAGCCAAATCCTTTTATTATGATAGATTATTGATAGATAACTGAATATTTAATTAATTTGCATTTATATGGATAATATTAATTTTGATGCAACATGCCAACTAATTGTGTATGTCTGGAAAGAAGGAATGTATATCAGATCAGTTTCACCATCGCTACCACCATTCAAAAATGTTTGTATTAATTAACCTGTTAGAATAGATATGTACAGAGAGATTATGAGTATTTCCAATAGACTTCTGGAATTTGATTTCTGAGAAGGAAGTGTCTTCTGAATTATGATGTTGATTGTGTGTGGCAAAAATAATGTAATTCAAGTGGAGAAAGGAATGTATCAATTAAACAACTGGAATAATGATGTTTTTTTCCCCCTTAATATTATTAATGTGCCCTAAATAACTTCCATTGATCTACGTGAGATAGGCAGATGAATGAAACTTTTGGCTACTGATTTTTTTAGTTTTTTATGGAACTCCATCTTAGCAGTTTAATTTAGGAAAGGAGTTGCATTATGCCGTGAACATGTATGCATAAAATATTACTTAGTTCTTGGCTTGGTTTACCTGTGTGGTAGATGACATGATAGAATTTGTAGAGGCAGGAACTTTCTACAAATTGAAGATGGAAGATACCATTTCCAAATGCTCCTTTATATGGCATAGTACTCGTTTGCAAAAGTAAGCACAGAAAATAATACTAAGAAAAAAACGACAACCATAGAGCTAATAAAATTCTGCATCTTGTTCTAAAGGCAATTTATTAGTGTTTTAACTGCTTTTATCTGAAAAATTTCACTGCCCTAGGTACTGTTTTAATACTGTATTTAATACTGCATTTGTTCTGTAAGCTGCTATGTAACATAGCAAATACTGTAGTGTAATAAATATATATGTAAAGTGTTTAGAATTTGAACGTTTTTAGGGAGAATCCTGCATTATTTCCTGCTTTCTGCTCTTTTGAGCTTACTTATTTTCAATGTAAAAACATATATATGTCTCTAGCTTTTTTGTGGTTGTTGCAAGAGGTGTAATAGTGTCAATATTGTTTTCATTCCTACTGTGGAGTCTCTGTGAATGCAGACAGTTTCATGTCTTTCAGAGTCATGGTTTTGTATTTTCAATGCTGAAACATTAGTTTAATAAGGGAGAAGAGGTGGCGATGAAATGCAACAGTTTGTTTTCAGGATCAGCGTTTTTCTCTGATTATTTCAGCCTCCATTACCAGAAGGCATTTACAAAGTGGGCAGTGATAAGGTTCAATACTGCCCAAGTGAAAGACAATGGGAGCTTTGCCCCTGATAAATATCAGTTTGGTGTTCATTATACCAGAAGTATATGAGTCACTGTAGTTCCATTACTGATGTTTATCGACGTGGGAATGCAAAGAACTAATCACTCTACAGCATTCCTTTCATGAAAAGCTCAGTCTGACCACTAAATTGTATAGCTAGAATGTGTAAACAAACAAGTGGACTTCAGTGGCAAAACAAAACCGAATGTATTTTTTCGTCGGGTTAGTAAAATGTTGAAAGATACTAACTTTTGATGCCCTTCTGCCAACTCAAGCTTTGTATAACCAGAAGTAAATTCAAATAAAGGAATCCTACTATTTTTAACAGTCATGTCTAGATGGAAGGGTGAAGGTTCAGTTTTATTTCATTTTGAAATTCCTTGGTATGTTAAAAGTGAATTTCATAGGAGATTTAACATATTTATTAATTACATTTATATTCCACTGCAATTTAATGAAGAACATTCAGTAGTTCATGGATATACACATATAAAATTAAAATAGCCATGATAAAAATTGGGGAAAACAGATTAAAATTAGGTTTTGTAAGGTTACGGTATTATTACTATTACTAGTTAAACTTTACTAACCTTTTCTAAGGTTAATTTGTGGTTTGGATAGTAATTTGTACCTCCTGTTCCTTCAGCTTTCTGGTGTATTGGGACTGTATTACTATAGTGTAAACTACCGGTAATATTACAGATTGTACTAAGTGGCATCTAAGTGCTTCATTAATACTATATATGAAAGGGCTTTGCTCCATATACTGTAAATACTTGGATAGGCTGTTATTAATTTTGTTTAAAAAACTAAGGTTTATTATGGTTTAAGATTATGGACAGGAGTGTTCTTCTCTAAAAGGACAGATTAGAAAACATGCCAAAGATATTCGTTTTTTGGTAGTTAAAGTGCCTTCCAGATGCAAAGTTGATTTTGTCCATGATCAAAATCAATTAGGCACCTGCCAGCAAAGAAAGGGAGGTTAAGGTTTACATAGTGCTACTGCTTTATCCACATACTCATCTGTACAGGTAATCCTTGATTTACTACAATATGTTTAATGACCATTTGAAGTTACAACAACGCTGAAAAAGTGACTAATGACCATTTTTTACACTTACCCACTGTTGCACTATCCCCATGATCATGCAATCAAAATTCAAATGCTTGGCAACTGGCATGTATTTATGCCAGTTGTGGTGTCCCCCCAAGTTCATATGAAAACCTTTTGTGACCTTTTGACAAGCATAGTCAATGGGGAAGCCAGGTTCACTTTAACAACTGTGTTATTAATTTAACCACTGCAGAGATTCACTTAACAGCTGTGGCAAGGAAGGTCATAAAATGGACCAAACTCACTTTACCAAGTGTCTCGCTTAGCAATGGAAATTTTGGGCTCAATTGTGGTAGTAAATTAAGGATTATCCATACTTAAGTTTTTCAGATGTCAATGTTTGATTTTTTTATCCAGTGCCAGGCAACATGTAACAAATCCTGGTATGCAAATGGAAAACGTGAAATGGGCTATAGAAGGGAAAGTGTCTTTTTTCAGCCTTGCATTATTTTTGCGGAATGGTAGTCATTGACATAAATATCCATCACCATATTTGTTCTTGTTATTGATATCTCCTGCGCAACATAGTTATTAGATTTTTAAAATTTCCCCAAAAAATGTTATTTTTTTCTGATTTACTGCCAAATTTTGATTGCTCTACAGTTTTTGAGACAGCCTGTGTACTTGTTAATCTCTTTTTGAGATGTTAATAGACTTCTATTTCATCCAAGACCAATAATTATGTTATGTCTGCGATTCTCCCTGCAAGGGGAAAAAGAAATCATCTTCTTAGTCATCGTTATTATGATAATAATTACAGCTATTTGTATGCCTAACTCTAGGTGGCTTGTAACTAGCTAAACAACACAAAGCAACATCCATGAAATCAGTTCATCTTACAACCTTAAAACGTCTATTGGTTTTTAGGCTATGTTACTGAATAATGTTAAAGTGGGGAGGAGAGATAATGAGTTTGTAACTGCTATAAAGAAGATCTAGTGCAGGGGTCAGCAACCTGCGGCTCTGGAGTTGCATGTGACTCTTTCATCCCACTTCTGCGGCTTCCTGTCGCCAGTCGGCTCCACAATTGATAGGGCTTTTGGTTAGGACAAGTAGAGGAAAAAGGATGACGTGCTAGGAGGAGGTTCTATGGTGGGGGGAACCGGACTTCCAGTCGGCTCCAGAATTGAACGGGAGGCTTCCAGTTAGGACCTTTGTGCCTCTTTGAGTGTTTAAGGTTGCTGAGCCCTGATGTAGTGCAACCTCTATACCATTTCAGATAAATAGCTGTCCAGTCTTTTCTTAAAATCTTCCAGTGATGAAGCACCTACAACACAGTCCAGTACAGTCCAGTGATGAAGCACCTTCGCACAGTCACTCAGGCGTTGGTGGCCTCCCAGTTGGACTACTGTAACGCTCTCTACATGGAGCTCCCCTTGGGGTGCACCCGGAGGCTGCAGTTAGTACAAAATGCAGCCGCTCGGATGATAGTGGGTGCCTCTCGGC
>JAOYMU010000292.1:55287639-55306691 GCA_025802295.1 Psammodynastes pulverulentus | reverse complement strand
GGGGCAATATGCTGATCCTGTAAACCGCTTAGAGAGGGCTGTAAAAAGCACTATAAAGTGGTATATAAGTCTGTGCTCTTGCTATATTGCTATTGCTATCAATGTTTACAATATTATAGGTTACATTAGACAAGGAATGTAATATAAACTAGAATTTCCAGTGCCCACACTTGCTTGGACTACCACCAAACCATAGTTTCTTGCCTTAGAATAGAAAACTAAGCTATTAACCCTCACCCTGTCTATTTGTCTGCATGATATTTAGAACATTGTTAATTGTGTGATGGTTAATACTTTATGGATGCTGGATTGCAGAAACCGAATGACTAAACAAAAAGCATTAGAAAAAATATATTTAGGATTAGAAGATTAAAAATAATCGGCAAGTGGGAAACTGAGTGACTCAAAGGATTGGAAAGAGAATCAGCCCTTTAACGATTAAAAACAGTGACCCAAATAATTGAAAGGTTTGCTGCTATCTGATTTTGTAACATCATTTAGCTGGATTAGCTCTTAGCTGATGGAAATAATTTAAGCAAACAAACAAAAAAGATTTTCAGTTTCTCCAACTCAGAGTGATTAATAACCTGTAAAACCAGGCACTCGGTGAAATCCTAGACACCACTCTTGCTCTTCCCGCCCTGCATTCAATCACATTTGCACACTTAACGAGGGCTCATTTGCAATGCTTATGGGTCCAGCTCTCTCCCATAACTTTCCATTCATTAGAAGCTCAGCTCAATAGGAAAGAAAAAATCATTTTAATTTTTTTTTCACAAGCATCGCCTTTATACTCTGTTTTCCATAAAGTTGAAGTATAACTGTAGAATCTGGTCGTGTGAGAGGACGGGGAAGCAAACATGGTTTGTTTTCTTCTATGCAAATCAGATCTTTTACATCTATGTTGCTGTGGAGATGTGAAAGTTGCCTTTATAATTTTTTGCATAGCAATATTTTGTACCATTTTTTTAAAAAAAGAATAGCCTGATAAAAGGGAAGATGATTGTTTCTAGAATGCTGAATATGCTTTAAATAAATTACCCAGTTGTTATAGTAATGGACGTGGTGGTTCAGCGGCTAAGATGCTGAGCTTGTCGATCGAAAGGTTGGCAGTTCAGTAGTTCTAATCTCTAGTGCCGTATAACGGGGTGAGCTCCTGTTACTTGTCCCAGCTTCTGCCAACCTAGTAGTTCAAAAGTACGTAAAAGATGCAAGTAGAAAAAAAGTGTCCATCTTTGGTAACAGCGTTCCATGTGCCTTTGGCGTTTAGTCATGCCGGCCACATGACCACAGAGACATCTTTGGACAGTGCTGGTCTTCGGCTTTGAAATGGAGATAAGCATCACCCCCCTAGAGTCATGAACGACTAGTACATATGTGTGAAGGGAACCTTTATCTTTACCTTAATAGTAATAGCCTAATACTACTTCCTAGTTTTTTAAGCTAATTCTGAAATGGACAGTGCCAAATGGAAACTGATGTTGAAGGACACAATCTACTTTCCACAGGATCAGCCTAATGGATAGTCCTATAATCCATGATCCGCATATCCTTGCAAGAATTGTTTTTAATCTCCTTAGAATGGCGAATAATTGAATAGGGCAGTGGTTTTCAACCTGTGGTCTTTGGACCCCTGGGGACCGTTATGTTGTCCCAGGGGATCTGCGAAGGCTGGAAGAGATGTTATGATTTACCGTACTTTTCAGAGTATAAGACACACTTTTTTTACCCCCAAAAGTGGGTGAAAGTTTGGCTGCATCTTATACACAGAATGTTGCAGAAGCCCCACCCACCAGTAATATACCTCTTTGCAGCAAGGAGCAAAAAACCTGCTGCAGCTTCAGTACAGCCTAATTAGCATAAGCAGCTGATGGTCGTTTGCATCCAGCTCCAAATATCAGCTGTTTCAGAATGAAGGGATTGGCAATAGGTTTATAGTAATCCCTGTAGCCTGAAACGGGAAGAGCTACGTGCTAATGATGCTGTGCTGGGAAAGTGAAACTTAAAGTCTGTTTCTGCTTGCTGCAATAGAGGCAAATTGCTGGGAACCAGAAGCTGAGGTAAGATATTTTTAATTGTTTTTCTCCCCCAAAAGTTAGGTACGTCTTATACTCCAGTGCGTCTTATAGTCTGAAAAATATGGTAAATCTTGAGTTACTTCTTTGGGGTCTGTGTCCATGGTCCATGACTGCAAAATGGAGTTCATGGTGAAGAAAAGGTTGAGAACCACTGAATAGGAAATTCTTATATGTGAAATATACATTTTTGTTTGCATGCTGCACTGACAGATTTAGAAGCTGCTGATTTAGATTTAGAGATTTATTTATATATATATTTCCATATATAGATAATGCATATTCTCTAAATCTCAATTTTATTTATAGAATATATTATTTGTTCAAGTTGTAGAGAATGATATGGAACACATGCTGCTATTGAGTCATTCTGTACAATGGATGTGAAAAGCTTATGATAGCTCTAATGAATGTTTGGACTGGTTTTTAAAATGTTAGAAGCCAATCCACATTATGGGTGTTTTCCCATATTTTATTCTTCTAAAATGATAGT
This sequence comes from Psammodynastes pulverulentus, assembly GCA_025802295.1. Classification (NCBI taxonomy): domain Eukaryota; kingdom Metazoa; phylum Chordata; class Lepidosauria; order Squamata; family Psammodynastidae; genus Psammodynastes; species Psammodynastes pulverulentus. The sequence goes on along the minus strand of JAOYMU010000292.1, from coordinate 55,304,123 downwards.
CTTACAGTATAGTACTTCCATTTCTGATAAACTTGCTGTTTTTTTTTAAATGAGAACCTTATAAAGTAGTTAGCTTTAAGAGTTGTGTAGCTCTTCTCCTATAGCTTATTGGTAGTACGACTTGTATAAAAGAAGTTGCACGTCATGTCTAAAGGATTAAAGACTATGCATTACTCATTAGATTAAACTGATATTTCTGCTTTCTGAAATATTGAATCTAATCATATGACTAAGAAAACTGGCAGGAGTACAGAGTTTGACCTTAAGGTATAGCAGTAATGGCACAATGAGATAAGTACATCCAACCAGTCATTCCTGTTGCTTGGGCTACTTTTGGAAAACTACCACATGGGTTTTTAAACCTCAATTATGTTTTCCACAGGTTCAGAGTGGTCTAAATACTTGAAGCCATGACTGTAGTTAGTAAGATGAGATAACGAGAAAGATTATGCAGGAGATGAATTGGTTAATCATTTGCCACAGTAGATGGCAGCAGCTAGTTGATTTTGACCAGTTTTGGACAAGTAAGTCAGATCAGATGTGGTTAGTTGTTGGACAGGAAACCACTAAGAAATCCTGGGACTACAGACTAGATTAAGTGATGATGAAATTACAGATCAAACAATGTGAATTGGTCTGAGGTTAGCCTATATACAAGTTTTTTCATGTCCTGAGAATGCATGATTAAATGAATATTTATTTATTTATTTATTAGACTTTCTGAATAATTCTAGGTGATGAACATTCCTCTCCCTGGATCTCTTTTACATAAATCTTTCATCCATTTACAGATTCATATATAACAAATGCAAAAATGCATCTCTCATTGAAAAGGCACTTTTTCATTCCTGCTTTCTTTGTGCTTCTCAAATATCTTTACATGCATAGAACTTTATTTTCTATTTGTCTATCTACATCACAATCCTTCAAGTATATTTTATGAAGTATGAAAAAAAACATTCCATTACTTTTTTCTTTAATATTCTTTTGTTTAATAAAATGCAAACTCAACAACTAATGCTTTGTGACCCAGAATTAGTTTTTGTCTGGGAATACATACATAGAACATAATGTATTTTTAAAAATGTAGGACTTAATTGACCTTCTTTAACCAATGATGAGGATTAAATGGTTACAATTTTGTGTGTATATATATAAGATGCACATATTACAGTTATAATTTGGGTGTGATATAAATTTTATTTACATATCATTTAGATATGTAATTAGCAATTTTGTTTGCTAATCTCACTTATTTTCTTGGTGATATCAATTCTTTTTCTGAAAGTATTAATGGAATCCAATAATACGTATATACTACAACATTGATATTCAGATTTGACGGCATATTGAGGATACTAAGAGTAAGTGAAGGTAGCAAAGCAGGGGTTTTTTGGTAAACATATTTTCATGAGCATTGAACTGTCAAAAAGATAAAACATTTTTAGTCAGCTACAAAATGTTATGTGGCTTCAGCTCATCCAGAAAAATACATAGCGGCAGTAAATAAATTAAAGCTAAGATACTTCTATTGGGCAGCAGTGATAATAAGATGCTGGTGATCATTTCAGATACCTTAGAAGATATTTAAAAGAACATCTAATACTATAATATACTAAGTTAGATCAACAATCTGATCATTATCAAGTTAGAACTCCATTAGTGGAATACCTATAGAAATACAGCAAAAAGAAGAAGAATCAGTAAAGTTTCTAACCAAATTATGTCAACAAATTACAAAAAAGATGTTGAGATTTGGAAAAAGTGCAAAGAAGAGATGATTAATGGCCTGGAGACAAAAACATACAAAGAACAGTTGCAAGAATTGGGTATGGCCAGTGTAGAGAAAAGAAGGGCTAGGGGGGTGACATGATAGTGGTATTCCAGTATTTGAAGGACTACCACAAAGAAGTAGTACGAATTACAAATAGTAATTACAGCTTAATAACATGTCAATGTATTAACTGTAAACCCATTCATCCAGTGGTGGGTTCCTACTGGTGTTGCCACCGTTTCGCTGAGTGTGCGCTCCCCTCCCTCCACACGTGCGCACTCCCTCTTCCATGCATGCGCAGGCCGATCAGCTGAGAGGACTCTTTCATCCTCTCAGCTGATCATCAGAAGTTTTTTTGCTACCCGTTTGCCTGAATGGCAGCTTTTTTTGCCGCCGGTTCACCTGAACCGGTGCGAACCAATAGAATACCACCTCTACATTCATCAATGTTAATCTACACTCAACTGTTTTGAGGACACAAAAGGCATCCAAAAAAGGGTAGCATCCAAAAAAGGCTTAAAACATACGTAGTGCTGAAGAATCATTTAGACCTGGGATTTTTAACTTGTGATCTAGGAACATACACAGGTTTCACCAAGGTCTTTAATTTGTGATTCCCAAAACCATCTCCAAATATGTCACTAAATTTTGGCTGCAGATTTGTCAAAAATCAGTGATTGTCAAACCCTGCAAGAATGGCAAGCTGAAGAAACAAGAACTGTTTAAATTTCTGGGAAGCTATTTGTTGCTAGTAGAGTATTATAACACAATGTTGAAAGCATCTCAAAGCAGTTCTTCCACATAACCTACCAAAATTCTGGTTGAGATGCTCTGCGTTTCTTTCTTCGGTTTCCCCTATCTCTCCTGGCTTAATAATTCTTTCTCTCCTTTGGTCCTTTTTCTCCTTCGACTTCCCCAGAGAGATTCCATCACAGTGGGGGAAAAATAAACTATCATAATCCCTAGTAGGATGTTTACACAGTTAAATAAATGAATAAAATCCCTCCAGCAAAAAAAAAAAAAAAAAAAAGAAGAAGAAGAAATCTTAGCCTTGTCACTTTGCAACATCTAATCCATTGTTGGAGCTTCCCTCTTAATTGTTAGGTGTGGATACAGTAATTAAAAATGTCACCTATCTTTAATCTTGAGACAAGATTAAAACCCTCCCACTCCTATTGTATGGTATTGTATTGTATTGTATTTATAGCAAAATACTATAACTATATTATAATTAGGTTGGATAGTGATACAATTCTTGCTTGCTTTTTTGCCTTTTGGGAACTGTAGTTCCACCACATTGGAAACCTACTTGGAGTGCAGATGTGCAGGAGTGCAGATTCTGCATACTTTCTTTACATTCCAAATAACTTGTTCCACGACTCCCATATTTGCTTCCAAGCCCAATTCAGGATGCTTATTTTGACCTTTAAAGCCTTACATGGCATTGGGGCCAAGTTATTTGAGCGATAGCCTCTTCTCCATTATGACTATCCGTCCCACCAAGTTTGGCAGGAAGGCAATTGCAGGTTCCTTCTGCAAGGTAGCTCCATCTGATGGGACTTAGGAGATGAGATTTTTTTCTGCTGACAAAATAAATAAAAATATTCTCTGACCAGTCCCCATTGGATGGAAACATTTTTAGGATACCAAGCTGGCTATCCTTACTGTTGGGTAACTGCAGTATCCAGGCTGAACAATTAGGCAGGTAGAGGTCTGTCATTGTTGAAGATCAATTTCATTCCCAATATATTTTAGTTCCGATTTAAATGTCTGTACATGATACTGGCTGAGAGACAGAGAGGAATTCTAATTCTGCTGGCCAGGAAGCCAATATCTTTGAACAGGGATTGGTGGTGGAAAACTAAGAGGATTTAGCAAATTAGTTGCAATTTACTGAGTCATAGATCTATAGAAGCATGTTGAACAGAATGTTAGTTTTCCTTTTATATTTATATAAAGATACATTTTAAGCAGGCTTTACATTGAAGCAAGCGTTTTTACATGACACACTTTATTCTTCAAATGATCAGAGACTTTCAAAATAAACTAGCTAACATAAGCCCCCAATCGTTTGAAGAAAAATGCAGAATTCATAGGATGTCCATAATGGTTTGGCTGGTGGCTTAGAGCAGTGCCCCCCAACTTTTGGGCAACAGGGACCAGTTCCGTGGAGAGAGGTTGTTCCGTGGATGAGAGGAGGTGTGGTTTTTCATGCTGCCTGCATCTGGTGGATGATGGGACTTCTCTTGTTTGTGCGCCTGGTTGCTGGGTCTGGTTGGGGACCCCTGGCATGGCTGGCTCAGGAATTCTGGGAGTTGAAGTCCACAAGCCATAGTTCCCCACCCCTGATCTAGAAGAATTAGCTGCTGTTGTTATCGCTTGGGCAAGATTTGCATGAATGATCTTCAACAAATTTTAAAGTACGTCCAATTATTTTCTTCCTGTTTACACCTCTGAAGTTCTGGGAATTCTGATAGTGTCCTCATAGCCTTCAAAACTAGTTTCCAGGAATTCTGGAAGAGGAAAGCCATAGCATTTCAAATTGGCCAATGTTTATCTTTACACAGCTCACATTTCTTCTCTATCATGGGATGCAAGAAAAAGGCCACACTAACTTAAACACAAAAGTCTGGCCAGCTGGTTTTCTTCATTCACCAGAATGCCCACATTTCCATAAAAGATGCCAATTCTCCTATTGATACCAATATCGTCCTGGTATTTATGTATCCTTCTTCCATGGCTTTCCCTGGCACATGTCATCTGGTTTTTCCTCAAAAGTTCATCTAACTCACAACATCACTCGAATGCTTCCTCCTTCGTAGTAGGTGGTCCTTTTATATTGTCATTTTCAACAAGCTAATTCTTTTATGCTCTCAACTAGATTTCCCTCCTTGTTTCATTTGCTTATTCAGCCAGTTTCCAAAAGGATTTTTATTGTGCTTATACTACATAAATAGATGACTTGAAGGACAGAATAGACTGGTAAAATGCAAGTTTTAGTGCATTCTTGTTTGAATAGAAGATAATACCTGTAGTTCCCTAACTGTGGACTTCTTGGTGTTCCCTGAGCTTGGTAGTTTGCTTGCAGATGTTTCATTTCCCAACTAGGTAACAATATCAGTATGAGTGAGTGTGGGGCTTGTTACCTGTTTATATTCAGTAACTTGTTTTTTTTAATAATGAAAGTCCATAAACTCAATGATCCATTCATGTTCATAGACAATAATGAAAGAAACCCATGGATGGGTAGCAAGGGCAATATTTGGGATCTAGATGAAGCAGGAAAAATCCTGAATAGTTTTGTTTTTGGTTAGCAAATATCTCAGTGCATTGAGGTTAATGGAACAGCAGTGTGAATGTATTTTATAAAGTGCTACATTAACTAATACTAATTTCTGAAATCATGCATAGTGACACGAATTAGACATTTGAAATTACTCCAAACCAACATTTATAGTAATATTCTGTGCACAATTTTTAGTTGTTAGTTACAGATCTTTTTCTTTTTTTAACCCTAAATAAATTATAGTATAAAGCATTCATCTGCCTAGACCATTCCAGTTTTGCACGAGTCCATTGGAGTTCAGTGACTATAATAAATTTAAGCAATGAATAAAATAAAAATATAAAAAAAATAATGTTTGTGCAGAGCAAGGTGAAAAACAATTACATTCATTTTTAGTATGTTAATACAGAGTATGAATCCGCTTTACAACTGGCTGAGAATAATATAAGAAGTCACTAAGTGTTTCAGCACTAGAAAGCTTTTGATATGTTTAGTGCCAGCCTTCAATTTTTAAGAGAACAAATCTATTACGCTGGCTTATTCCATTTCCAGTGTTGGATATTATTAAAGATACTTTTATTAACTTCATAATGGACAAAAATCTCAGTTTATTTGAAATCATGTTTACTTAAAAGAATGGCCAAACGCAATTTTTTTAATAGTGTAATTTATCAATTTTTTGACTCACTAGATGGGCTGTGTTTAGTTTTGCGGTATAAGTGAAAATGTCATCTTTTCTCTAGCTAAACGGGTAAAAGGTGTTTATATTATATGCATTTAAAAATGTTTACATTGCATGTTCTTTATGTATTTGAATCATTCCGTATGGTCCCATTCCAAAAAGAACAGTGATCATTTGGTTTCTTTAAGGTGCAGCTGCTAAAGTAAAGGGTGATTTGCTTAGTGCATTAAGGGAGAGAAATGCCCAGAAAAACAGTAATTTACTTTGCAGTTCAGGGAATGAAAATCTGTCCTTCTGTTATGGAATGTATTTTTGGATGCAGAGAAAAATCTAAAGAGGCACAACTTCTGTATCCCAGCTTCTGGAATCTGTACTTATATTAAGAAGGGAATTAGAATTCCATATGCATTATGGAATTCATTTTGTCAAATGCATGAATGTGCCTTTCTTATGAAAAATTTGAAAGTTCCCTTCACAGACCATGAAGTTAAATATGATGATATTGTCACCGTTATAAAATTTGTAGGTTATATCTTTTTTTTTCATTTCCCATTCACACACTCCCACCTTCTTATCTCCACCTGTGTTTTTCACGAATTGCTATTGTTCTTCGGTGAGTATTTTCCTGTTCATCAGAATAGATTTTCTATTGAATAAATGTTGGTGAACTGAAGCCCAGATGCTCATGTGCAGTAGAGTTGTTCCAGTATTGCAAGAAAAAAGTGGCACTCTTATGGACTTCACCCCCCCCCCCTCCGCCCAAAATGTGTTTGTTACATCATGAGCTCTCTGTCCTTCGCTTTTTGTGGTTGTTCTATATTTTGCTAAATTGAAGCTTTTGAGAAACTGCTACACTGGGAAAATTAGTGTTTGGAAATGCACTGTGCAGTGTTTCTCTCCTGATAGGTTAAAATTAGTTTCAACTTGTTGCCCTTAACATAGCACAAACCAAAGTTAACTTTTGCCAAAGTGTCAGTTGTGATTCAAGCCACTTCTTTTGACTTTTTATTTATTTAATGGAATCTCTTGGATTAGATAGGCAAGATACTGTGTTTTTATAATGGCATTGGGGAAATGTTCTTTTTTTGGTCTATTTTGTAGAATTTTCAATGTAATTGAAGACACAATATTCAGCACTGATGATATTTCTTGCGTAGCAAGAAAAAAAAAACCGAGCTATGATTCTGCCAGGTTCATGTGTAGACTTTTTCCACCTGCAAATGATCTTAAAACTCCTGCTTTTTTCCTCCTTGACTAGTTACTTTTTCAGCTACTGTATGTATCTTGTTGACTGCTAGCATTTTTACACGATTACAAAAGTTAAAAATAGATATAATTTGCCTGCAAGAAACTCATATATATAAAAGAGAACATGGTAAATTATTGGACTGTCCCAAAATTGAAAAATTATATTTTTCATCAGCACAGCAAAAGAAAAGTGGGTTAGCTCTATACATTAAAGAAACAATAAATTCCAAACAAATATATGCAGATGAAGAAAGCATTCTCCATTTCTTACAGTCGTTTTTTGGGGGGGTGTGTGTGTTGAACTGAGCTTCTAGAAATTACTATGTGTCGATTTCATGGATTTCTCTTCTTTTCCTTTCCCCCTCCTCCTCGTTAGCTGAAGCACTTGCAGGAAGACAATATTCAGATTTGAGTTTTCCTTAAGATTGGCTGCTTCTTCTGCAATTCTCTTTACTTTCTGCAGTGTTTAATAATTTGCCTCTTAAATGATAAGGATTTATTTAGGGACCGAAAGACAAAAGCTGCTGTTGTTCAGTTTCCCAAATTAATATTGCAACTTTTCTTTTGATTGCTTTGTTTTGTATCACTGTATATAAGGAACAGGAAATCCTTTGCCACTTACAGAAATTGTTTTCCTTTTCATCTTTTGCAGGTAACCTTAGGTGGGACCTTTATTGGCATTGGACGCAAAACTCCAGATTGCCAAGGGAACACCAAATATTTCCGCTGCAAGTTCTGCAATTTCACCTACATGGGCAATTCTTCAACGGAGTTGGAACACCACTTCTTGCAGACCCATCCGAACAAGATCAAGGCCTCCCTTCCTGTCTCTGAAGGCAGCAAAGCCACAGACAGAAACTCGAACAAGTCCAGTCCTACCGTTCGATCGGGTGAGATGGGAGATTTGGCGAAATGGCAGGACAAGATGACCATCAGATGTGGAGATGACACTCCAGTTGGCTATTCGGTGCCCATCAAGCCTCTTGAATCCTCAAGACAAAACGGTACGGATGCCTCCAGTTACTACTGGTGCAAATTCTGCAGCTTTAGTTGTGAATCCTCCAGCTCTCTCAAACTGTTAGAACATTACAGCAAGCACCATGGGGGGAGCCAGGCAGGGGTCCCTCACCCAGATCGGAATGACAAGCTCTCGAGGGGGTCAGTCATTAATCACAATGACGTAACCAAAAATGCAGACGGAGAGTTAGCGACAAAGAGCGAGAAGGGCTCTAGCGTGGCCAAAAAGAAAGACTTTTCCAGCTCAGGAGTGGAGGACCACGTGGTGACAAGCTACAATTGTCAGTTTTGTGATTTTAGGTACTCAAAGAGCCATGGCCCAAATGTAATAGTGGTTGGGCCTCTTCTTCGTCATTATCAGCAGCTACACAACATTCATAAATGTACAATTAAGCACTGTCAGTTTTGTCCCCGAGGCCTCTGTAGTCCAGAAAAGCACCTTGGAGAAATTACTTATCCTTTTGCTTGCAGGAAAAGTAATTGTTCCCATTGTGCTCTCTTGCTCTTGCACTTGTCCCCTGGGATGCCAGGAGGCACCAGAGTCAAGCATCAGTGTCACCAGTGCTCTTTCTCCACCCCTGATGTAGACGTTCTCCTGCTTCACTATGAAACCACACACGAAGCCCAGGTGTCTGAAGTCAAGCAAGAAGCAAATGCCCTGCAAGGGGGGGATGGACCACTGACTGTCAAAGAAAGCAAAGAACACTCGTGTACCAAATGTGACTTTGTCACTCAGGTAGAGGAGGAGATTTCTCGACACTACAGGTAAAAGTCTGTGCGTGGGCATGTTTGTGTGTGTGAGAGAGCACATGTGCATTTCTTAACATCTTCCGCATTCGTGTGGTGAGTCTGGCCTAGATTGAGGAAAGTTCAGGTGTTTACCCCATCGCCCATCTCCTTTATATGTAACTGAGAGATGACAAATTAGGCATAGTCCAAATAAAGGCCATGCTATGGGGCATTGGGGTGATGCAGCCCCAATCCAAGGATGCCTAGTGGGGTTATTACCTGATGCAAAAATTGATTTATATTGCTATCTATATCTAGATTTTATTTATTTCATTTTAAAAAATTTCTATCTGCAAGGCAAGGGCCTTTGCAAGATACATTACTTTCACAAAAGGAGACAATCTATTTATTTAAAACACCAAAGTAACAATAAACTCTCCAGTGTGTAACTCATAAAATACAATTGGAGGCCTTAGGTCAGACTTGTGTAAATAAATTGGTCTTGTGGACTTTCTGAAAAGCTTGACAATAAAGGGGCATAATGAGTCACAGATTCAGTTCCTTATAGACATGAAATCCTTGCATTACAGATTTAATCTCATATCGTTTTATTCTTTAGCAAACTAACATATATACATCTTTGGTAATAAACATGTTCTTATGATCCCATGCAGAAATGAAGCCAATGACATTTTTGTAGAAAAGTAAGGCAAAATTAGAGAATTAACCAGGAATCATAAACTGCAAAGCAGTTCCTGGTGGGTCAGCCAGTTGAGATGAGATGCTATCTAAAAGAGTCAGTCACAAACCTCTAAACTACTATACAAATTACTGTATCATATGTAAATAAGTTAATATGCTATCAGATACTTTGAGTTTGAAAACTGTAATGGTCGTTGTTGGAGGGAACAGGCATTTTTGCCCAAACAGAGAAACGTGGAAATCATACAACTAGAATGCAAAGATCAAGTTTGATACCTTGAGAACATATTTAACGTACACCAAGAAATGAAACAATTGATATAGTCAGCTCAATGTGAAATGATTTGCTTTATTATACAGTTCTCCCTTTTTAAATTCAAATGGCCCACTAGGAGGCAAAAAAATAATTATTTAAATATAGTAAGCTTTAAAGATGAATGACAGCTTTTATATCTTAGGCAGGGTTTTAATATATTTTAATAAGGCCAGCTTAGAAAAACATTGAAAAATTAGAATGTAAAGCATTTCTTCTATTTAAATGAAAGTCCTAATATTTAAGTATTCTTTTTAATTTTTGATGTATCCTGGGTGATTGTGAATTGTGGTTGAAAATGCTTCCTTGATGTTTTTAGTGTGTGTGTGTGTGTGTGTGTGTGTGTGTGTGTGTGTGTGTGTTTAAATTAAGATACAGCTTCAGAGGAAATGTTTCTCTTTCTTAATTCCATGAAGCAGAAATTTAGACGGCAATGTTCAATTTAGTTCTTTTAGTTATAAAAAACCCCGATTGTCATATATTTCCCACTGACGTCAATGGTACATAATGCTGTTAAGAGGGGGGGGGAAACATACCACTTGTTTAGGTGTCTAAATATATTTTGGAAAGCTAAAATTGGACTTTTGAGTTAAAAAAAAGTTGGCAAGATTTCTATCAACTTTCTGGCACAACAAACCAGTATTTATCCACACTCTTTCCCTGTCTTCTCATATGCTTACATATATTTTACTAAAAATGCATCTGAAAACTTTTTTTGAAAGCAGTTATTCTGTAAGATTTATATGGCTACTCTTCTCATTGTTTGTTTCTCTTTATTTGTAGCTAAGATTGCTTACTTTCATTTTAGGATAGAATAGGGAACAAAATTATTTTAAGATAGATTAAATATGATAGAAACAGTTAACTGACTCATTGATTGAGACAAATAATTTATGTCTGTGTTTCTGGAAAGTTTTGTGGGGTTTCAGAAACCCCACAAATTCAAATCTTTGTAGATTGCAAATAATAAAACCATAGCAAACTGAAAATTGACTAACTTGAGCAATGAAGAACAGCGGTTTTTGTGAGTGCCTTCTTATACCTATGTTTTACTGACTTCAGTGGGATTTTCTCCAGGTAAATGTATTTGGTTATATAGAGAACCGTTGGCTTTTCAAAAGTTTTTAGATTATCCTTCCCATTATCTTAAAGTATTGATGAGAATTAAAATTCAACATTATTTGCGGAACTATAGCTTAAATATAAATGTTGAAGCTTGAAGCTGGAATCTTATGTTTAAGGTAAGACTTGCTTAATACAGCTGGACCAAAATAAGATAGCATCAGCAATAGCACTTAGACTTATATACCGCTTCACAGTGCTAAGCACAGATACTTAGTGAACTCTTGTAATAGATTAATTAGAGAAGAAGTACTTACTATTCATGGTTCAAGAATATCTGATAAATCAGATAGTATGTCATCAGTACACAAGCAATGTAAACTGAACAAGTGACATACATATTTCTGTTTTTACTTAGGTATATGATTTGTATACGGTGGCGTAGTGGTCAGAAGTGCAGTACTGCAGGCTACTTCTGCTACCTGCCGGCAATTTGACAGTTAAAATCTCACCAGGCTCAAGGTTGACTCAGACTTCCATCCTTCCGAGTTGGGTAAAATGAGGACCCAAACTGTTGGGGGCAATATGCTGACTCTGTAAATTGTTTAGAGAGGGCTCTAAAGCACTGTGAAGTGATACATAAGTCTAAGTGCTATTGCTATTTATATGGGTACCATGTCATACATGTAGGTGGCTCTGGGCAGTGTACACAATAACTGGTGTCCAAGGATAAAACACTACCTCACTCACCACCATCAAAATAAAACAGTAACAACAACAGCATCACATATAGGAGAAAATGGCCACTATATGCAAAGTCTGTTGCATTGAAGTTTGGCTGGCATTTATGCTTCACTGAATGTAGAATGCATTGTTTTATCTAGGCATCCATGAATGTGCCCAAATACTGAATTGGGAATGTGTATAAGTCCTTGTGCCTTCAGAAAGTATTCTCAATATTGTTCTATTTTACCTTGACAGTTGTTTCTCTGACTTTTGGCAGATTAATGTAAATCTGATATTTCTGCTGATGATCAAGAAAGAACTATCACCTTGCATCTACCTTCCTTTTTCCTTCCTATACTAATTTCCTTTCTCCTTTTTGTGAATTCTGTTGTATATGGCTCTTTATCACTGGTGCTAAAGATCCTACAGCAGTAACCAAATAGCTGTTTATGATCCAAATTTTAAAAATCCTAACATGTTTTGATGGGATTTTGTATAGCATCAGTGTCACCACTAGTATAAACATAAAGCTGCATATGATTGAGATGAATGGAGAAAGTAAGGAGACATTAAACAAACTGAAAATGTGATTAAGGCTATCCTATCATTAGATGTGGTTCTGATTTAGTTTAAATCCTGATTATTTTTAGTTTTTAATCTTTACAGAACCCCATAAACAAAACAAAAATAAAGTATTGATTAATATCAGTGGCACACTACTTTATCAATATTGAAGCATATATATTTTTAAAAAAATCAGTGTGATTTACTACTTTAAAAAAAATACTTTCTGCTTCTTTTTGAATTCTCAGTTGAAGTTATGTAGATTGTCCTTCAATTATTTTGACATTAAGTTTTCAATTTAAAAAGCTATAATTATAACATAAAAGAAAACATAATAAGATTTCTTGCTTTTCTGTTGTTTAGTTCTTTGCTTCCCTATCTCTTGTTTCCCATACTTGCCATGTAATGCATTCTGTTCTCTGTTATACATATAAAGCCAGGAATTCCAGTGCTGTGTCTAAGTATTGAAGATATTTATATTTTATTGATTTATTATTAAACTTCTGTGCTGCCCATCTTGCCAAAATGATTCAGTGAATCCAACATGAACTTCTTTGGGAATGAATTGGCACAAGCTTCAAAGCTTTATTTTGCTGGTCAGAATAAAGAGACTTGACTTCACCCTGTCTGCCAAAATGGTCATACCACAGTCCACTGAGTGTGATCACTATATTGATAAGTACTTACCATCTTATCTTCTAATGACCAAACAGGTCTTTCAAGATTATTCTAATTAACTCCTTGATTCTCTCCATTCACTTTGTAGGTTGTCTTCCTTTTTAATTTCTCTTGCTTTTACTTGCTAATTATTGCTTTAAGGGAACAGTCAATCATTATTTGGTCCAGAATTAATTGATTCTGTGTTCTTGGAATCTACCACAACTATATTCAGACATTTCTATTTTCTTTCCCTTGCTGCTTTTCAGAACTAAGATTTAATTTCCATATATTGCCACCTTGTTGCTACAGCTGCTTTGCTCCTTATTTTAATAGAAGTCCCTTATCCATCATGATCCTATCTAAATTTGTAATTGTCTTTCTACCAAGAATTCATCTTTTCTTCAGTTCACCAGTGCATTGTCCATCTCAAAAAATCAAAATTATCCTCTACCTTCACTTTGCCATCAACTAAACATGCTCACATAAAAATATTATATTTAATTGTTGCAATAATTAAGAATAATTCAAAATCCAGACGTTTCAAGTTTTAGCTTTCTTAATGAGGTTTTCTAAGTCATTTTTTAATCTAATGAAGTACCACACAGATACCTAAAATTAATATTTGACCTCCAGTTTTGATTCCAGCTGTTATTTCTTCCAATTTGTAATTTGCTCTGCAAATTAAACAGTATGGTGCTAGTTAAACAATATGATCCACCCTCTTGTTTTATTCCATATTCTGAACTATTCTGTTTCTCCAAATATAGTTCTTATGGTATCACCTCATTCATTACAAAGTTTCATTAGAAAATGGTGCACACTTATAACTTTAATATATTCCATATTGCGTCATGAGCATAAAAGGCCTTGCTATGTTATTTATTTATTGATGACATTTACAAACTGCATTAAATGAGTTATCAAAGAGTTAAAAAAAAATCTAACATTCTCAAAAATCCATACAAAGTATTTACAAAGTATATATCCAGGAAAAGCTTGTATTTGGAAAAATTATACATTTTTTTTGTCAAGTTTACGTTAAAATAGTTTTTCAAAAGTTTATACTGAGAAAGGTATACATTTTAAAATGCACCAAGAAACTTTACATTAAAATGTTATTACGTGGTATGGGGGGAGTTGGCTATATTAGGAAAAGCCACATTCAGATTTCTATGGATCAGATAATTGAAAAAAAAACAATTTCAAATTGTGAATGAACAATAACATTTTCCAGATTTTTTTAAACTACAACATATAAACTGCAAGCAAATGATGAAGTAGAATAATGCTGACATAAAATACAGCAAATAAATAGCACAGGAAAATGAATTTTTTAATTCCTTTTTGATTGAGTTGATGCTGATACAACTCCTGCATTTTTTATCGGTGTTACCCACAATCTAAAAGTATGATTTTCTGCCTCTGAATCAGTGATATTTTTCTTCCATACAACTAAACCATATCTCCAATATTTTATCTGTTTCCCACTGAGTATGCAGGCTGGAAACCTGGCTCAAACCATTCTGCAAACCATTCTTAGTAAATGTGTGAATTTATATTTTAACATTTATTGCTTAACATTATTTCCCTATACACAAATCATATTGGTATTAAGGTTAAGTTGAATGGCATGTATCCTTTGGTATTGCTGAATATCTTATTACACGAAAGGTGTAACTGCAGACTTATTTTTGGATTAAGGATTATGGATTTATGCTTGTTTTGCTAAAGACTAGTCCTGATTTTATTTCTTTGTTTTTAATTCTATTTTACTATAAAGTTTTGCACAGCAGGGTCCAGATCCTGGCTGGGAAGTTTTAGTGCTACTGTAATTCTAATAAAACGGTATCATGTTAGCTAGTTAAAAAAGTGTTCTGTTTCTATGGCATATACAGGAAATTGGCAACATATTGTTCCAATGTGGGAACATATGTTTTACATAGTTCAGTAATACAGTACTTTTCATGGTCTGCTTGAATGAAAATAGGCATGCCTGTTATTCCAAGGTATATGGGACATTTAAATTGGCTGTATTTAGAAATTGCATATTGCACAGTTCTCGTTCTTTCTCAGTTGAAGTATTTGGGATTGAACTAACATCTTTTCCCATTTTTCTCCTTGCAAAGTATCACACACAATCAGATCTCTTGTTTGTTCTCCTTGATCTTTTTTTTTTTTTTAAAAAAACACAGTTTGACAAACTCACCATACAATGCACAAGTTTCAGCAGAAAGAAGACTGGGTTTTGAACAAACAATTTAATAAGAAGATGTATTTTGCTATTTTTATTTTACTGAATAGACAATATTTTGAATGGGACAGAATGAGGGGGAGTGAGAGATTTCATAATTATGACTTTCTCCATCACATCCACAAAAAGAATACGGAATTTCTGGAATAAAGTAGTTCCTGATTTGTCTTTTGATATAGAAATGAAAGAATAAAGAGGTTCTTACTAAATAATTTTAGTTATTAGCAAGTAAAATGAAACAAACTTTATGTATTTATTAAATTTATATGCAACCCATCTCACTAACAAATGACTCTGGGTGGCATTTAAATTTAATGAATAAATTTCTGTGCTTGTCAAATCATTGTAATCATTTAATAATCAAAACTAAATCTTTCAACCTCCAGTAAATTAAATCCCAATAAAGAAAATGTTTAGCAGTGATTGTTCCTTGAAGAAATACTAATACATATAATTTTTTAAAAATAAAACAAAACAAAATATTTTATTTAATAAACAAAATTTAGTTTTCTCAACGGTGTTGATTCTCCTCTGTTTCCCTATTCATAATTTAGAGATAGTAGTAATTATGAAGAGTTTAACATTTTTGGGAAACTTCAAACAACAACAACAACCAACCATCCTATTTTTAATGCCAATAACTGGCTGTGTCATTACACTTGTAATGAAGCGATTATATTTCAATGTACTTAAGTTACATTTTTTTAAAAAAGGTAATTATTTCTCTTACCAATGTCTTATTCAAAAGAAGTACATGCCTATGTTTGCATATATAATTGTTCTGTATTTTAATCCCTTCAATAAAGTAGCTACAAATGATGGTTCCATTGCTTGCCTCACAAGCATTTTATCTGAGTTTAAGCCGATATTTCCAACTCAGCTTATCTATTACATTTCTTCGATAAGGAAAGTGAGATCTTTTGCTATGGATGAGCTGAGCGGCAGAGATACATGATGTCCAGATTCTATAAAAACAAGATCCTTGTGAGGGAATGCAAAGCCAGGTGTATGTAGGAAGGGGAGAAAAGAAACAATAGTTTAGCAATGGTGTCAATTTTCTTTGCATATTTCATCTCTGAATAAGAAAGCTCATCTTTTCAACCGGGTTTCAGCTGTGAGTTATCGGTACCAGAAAAACAGATTGAGAAATAAAATAACCAGATTTATAAAGATTCTCAAGTTCAACTTTACTTTTGGTAACTATATGGGCCCAAACATGAGTTTTCTCACCAGAAGTAAGATAGGCTTTATCTCTACCTTTTCCCAGGATTATTGTTGTTTTTTTTACTTCCTGGTTTATCCTACAGCCCTGTTGTTTTTTTGCCAGTCTGCTGGTCAAAGGCTAAAGGTAAAAGGTAAAGATTTTCCTCTCAGTCATGTCCAACTCTAGGGGATGATAGCAATAGCAATAGCACTTTAGATTTATATACCGCTTATCAGTGCTTTTTACAGCCCTCTCTAAGCGGTTCA
>JAOYMU010000292.1:55243500-55258086 GCA_025802295.1 Psammodynastes pulverulentus | reverse complement strand
TTTATACCGATTTTTAATCGAAAATTAGGGGTGCGCGTTATACACGTGTGCGCGTTATACTCGAATAAATACAGTATCCTTTCTCCTTCTTTCTTGGATTATATCCAAAATATTTCAGATCCAGCTTTTGATTTGTCTTTTCTACAAATCTGATTTTCTCTTCTGTTGTAAATATAAAAGTAACAAGCGGTATGGCTATGCTATCTGCATTCTTCAGGACCTCACAAACCAGAATATTTGATCAGGCAAAACTCTGAATATAATTCTGAAGTGAAGGGAACAGACAGATAGAAAATGTGGACCCACACAGAGATAGATATGACATTAAATTGTTTTTAAAATGTTTGTTTGACTCATTTGCATTAAAATTAAATGTGTACTTTTTAAAAAAACCCAGAAAGCTGAAAGTGATAGCTTGTCTAATATTTCTAATTAAATTCTAATATAGAATTGAAACTTTAACAAAAAATCCTGCTTTATTCCTTTAATAAAATAACAACTTATACAATGTTAGGAGCATATATAATAATAAGCTCAATGAAAACAAATATTACATTTGCAGATTGGCATGTAGGATTTTGGACATAGCGACGTAGTTGAAAACTATGTTCATTATACTCAAAGTCTAAATCCTGAATTGTAGAAATAAACTGCTAGAATTCATACAAACGGTACCTACAAACATTGTCTGTATGATCTAATAAACCAGTAACCACTTTTCCATAAATTCTGACAGATTTAGTGAAAACCACTGCTGAATATTTATTTATCTTGCTTATTTAAAACGTTTTTAGTCATCCATGCTAATTTTTACAGAATTCCTGGAATGGTTTAATCTACACAACCCTTTTTAAAGAAAAATGTTTTAGTTTCTGCCTTTTTTTCAGGTGCTCTGAATGAGAAAGCAGTTGTTTGCAGCTAAGCAATTGAAAAACAAAGGATAAAAACATTAATTTTCCAGGTTTTGATAGCTATGTTCTTAAACATTGTCAGAAATATGTAATACAAAGGCCCTTCTCTTTCTCACTCACATGTACTCAAATGTGTATTCTGCCCTTGAGTTTCGCTTGGTGTGACACAAAAATACCTCCATTGCAAACCATTTGCAAACCATGTCTTTTTTCCCCAAACGATGGATTTGCATCCCCAAACCCAACTTTTCTTATTTTTTCTTGCACATATAAGAAAATGTTATGTGCTTAAAATTAATAGTCCCCTCTTTTCTATAAAAACTTTAAAAAAAATCATTCTGTCGATTTCATTTTTCGGATGTGCTTGAAGAAATCTGTTACAGAAATCTGTTGTTAAATTACTTCTCGCACACAACTGGGAGTATTTATGAAGAGACTCTTAATAAACATCAGATATTAATATCTAAGGCAACAAAGGGAACATCTGGAGTCAACATAAAACACAATATTATACTAGTATTTCAAAAAGCCTTTGGGAGCCACTCATATAGAGCAGATATCTTCCCTGTGATTTATTTAATATACCGTTTGCAGTAATAGACATGCTGTAGTTGACTTCATCAACTTGCAGCATAAGATGAATTCAGATGTAAATTTAAAAGAAGACTACTATTTCAGTGACCTGGCCATAAGAACTATTACTATGTGTTTCATGAATTTCCCATACATATGCTAAGATGAATACTCAGTTAGTAGATTTCTGATAATTGGTATCATATTGGGTACATATATCCAACAAAGAAGAATGAAGAACTTCAAAAAGACCTCAGCAGTTATATGAAGATATTGCCGTTAATAAATCTTGTAGGCTGTATTCTAATCTATGCTCAAGAACTATGTTTTTTTTAATTGTCATGCACATTTTTCTTTCACTTTTTTCTCCCTGCAATTTAGTTTGGTGAAAGCAGATTTACTATCTAAATTGTTTTTAAGCGAGAGAATTTCAGTAAAATTCTAATGAATATTAAGTTCTAACTAACATGATCAGGATGTCTGTAAATATCTTTCACTATACAGTGATTTCTGCAACCTTCTTGGCTTCCTTATCATAAGGGGAACTCTTTCTTCTGGGCCTTTTGAGCCTGGGGAATATGAAGAATCAAATTGAAGAAGTTTCAAAGTAGAACTCTTTAGCATTAGCATCAGCACCCTTCATCATCTCCAGCAATAAAATTGGTCCATCAAGAAATTCGAAAGGACCCTGGGATAGAACACAAAAGCATCCTTTGCAGAGAAAACTTTATAATGAATTGGGGTTTGACTTAGAGTATTATAGAAGTTTTTGTGAGCTACTTGTGAAATGTACTGTTGAGATTGCCTAGGTATAATTTTATGCAAGGTTTTCTGTGTGTTCATCTGGGTCATCAAAGGATAATCAAAGGTGAAAGGATTCATCTCATTCATATTTCTGAATCATAACAAACCACAGGGAACCATTATCGTTATAGCTATATAATATTCCCTAGCTGTTCTGTTTCTTCTGTTTTATGATCATTTACCTTGCAGTCAAAAATCTTCCGACCCCATGAACTTTCCAAGGTATTTTAATATACTGTATTCAAATTTCTGTCAGTATGAAGATGATCTTGTCCACTGTTGAGCTGATAAGATGTCATAGTGCTTTGCCTTTAATCAGTATAGTTCCACAGACTTTAATAGGTCTGGATTTTAAAGGTCCAAGTTCTCGGGTTTTCTGGATCAGTCCTGATATCTCTATCTTTCGTTATACCACTTAAACATTAATAACATTGCTTTTTCTTCCCATGAAACTTGAGACTGCTATTTCCTCTTCAGTTTGTTTTTGTTGTCGCTTTGCTCCTATAAAAAAAAGAGAGTTCGTAGGAGTTAGGAAATCACTGGGGTGGAATTCTTGTGCCCCCATAGGGTGGGGTGAGAATGGGATTAAGGGGATAAAGAAAATTGAGCAACTGTATCTATTAAACATATACGGAATGCCTTTATCATAAATAACCCTTTGTTTTTAAGAAATAATGAGAACATGAAATGTTCCAAATGTGACACCTACATTATGCTCCAAGCTGACACCCATAAATACAATTTGAAAGTATAATGCCATTTAACTATAGAAAGATTATTCACAGTTCTGTCCTCATCCCCCTTTTCCCCAGTGCCAGCCTTCAACATTCAAAAGGGATCAGCTTATCTTAGAGATGTTATGGTAAGTGCAGTGCTTTGCCTTTCAGATACACCCACCTTTTGCAATAAGAATGCCATGGATAGTAATGCTGGTTTCTATGGCATATGTGTAGAAAATATACTTCTTTAAGAAATGGAGAAGACTATTTTGGAGAAGACTAGGTATAAAATGTCTATTTAGTCAGAAGATTGGTCTTGAGGCATAATTTTGATGTTGCAACTACTGAATTTATTTGAATGGCATTTTCCTCATGAAACAGATGGGGGAACATATTCCTCTAAAGCTTCTGGAAACCTTGATTCATAATGATATCAGCAGTTGTGTAACTTTGGGTTACCTGAAGTAGTTTCATTGATTCTGTTGACATTTGATCCCAGAAGAGGAATTCTTGTTTTGCCATATGGAACTATTGTATAGGATGCTGATAACCTCTATTTTTTTCCCTCGTGGTTTGAAACTGTTTATAAAATCACTGGAAGATCTCATCTAAACATTTGAGATGAAGTATCATTCCATATCATTCACTACCATTCACTACAATAGACTTATATTCAAGATGTTTTAAATCAGTATTTGCTTTAACAAAAACAGACCCAGTGGTTCAAATCAAAACATTGATAAGAAATAGTTAATCTGAGCTATGTTTTTTTTCAGTGTCCCCTGAGTTATATTTTCTTTTTCAGTTTGATCCTTGTTTGGACACAGTTGCATTGGTCCAAAGGAACACATTCTTTGATGATGCTTCTGGGCTGGTCAGTAGTAACTCACGTGATTCATCTGACAAGGAAGTAAAATTTATCAATTAAAGTTGATCCACTAATTGCACTTTCTCGAAAGAGTCACCTACATACCTTTTGGTAAGCTCCAAGTGGGCTATGGCAATATAGTTTTGAAGATCTCAACCAGGAACACATTTGACTTTTACTGAGAATTCTGAATTGGCTTCCTTATTCCACTTCCTTATTCCACTTCCAAAGCAGGAAGGGGTTAATTTAAAACTACACATAGTCTTGACCTAACCTTTCATCCTGAATGCAGAAAATTTGGCCTAGGGCTTTCATAAGGTCTGCCAACTTCTCCTTTTTGTCTCCCAGAGCCTTTCCAGAATGGGTGTGGCTCAAAAATCTAAGTTTCTATTCATTTGGAAAAATAGGTTTTAGGTGGGTGTGTTAACCTTTGCAAATGATTAAGGGTCCCACGCATCTCTTAACACTCTTGAACCTTTCTACCAAAATGGGTTTTGAATATACCCTCTTTTGGAACTTGGTTTTTGCTATGCCATAGAAAGTCTTGGACAGTCCTCAAGTTGACTGAAGTTGTTCATTCCTGCCTTAAAATATGGTACCTATTGTACAGCATCACCACCACCCACTATCATCATCCTATTCATGTTCTATAATCTTGTGAAAGCGCTGTGAACTTTTTTTCATTACAATAATTTTTGAAGCTCCTTATCAGAAACTTCTGCCAGGTCAGCTAGGATAGAAGTCACTAAAAGCTACGCTTGAAGTCTATATTTTATAAGAGTGATGTTTCAGGTGTGTGAGATGTTATAATTTGTTTTTGAGACATCCAGACGTTGCTTATTGAAATTCTATATTATTTATAACCATAGAAAATGCTCATAAGCATTGCAATGTATTCTAAGACCTCTGTGAAATTTTGCTTTTTTATAAAATTAAAACTTTTTGAAGCAAGAGTTCATAATCTTATTGTAAAAAAAATCAATTGGTATATGAACAGGTAGTGCTCACTTAGTGACCATAATTGGGATCAGTAACTCTACCACTCAGTGACATGGCCACTAAGCGAAATTCTGTGCCACCATGAGAGACTTCTGGTGTCACTTCAATTTGTCATCAAGCAAATATCCATGGGTTGGTAAGACATCACGTGCTTTTATGACTTGCATTTTTAGTGCCAGCTTTTCCATTAACTCTGCTTGTCAGAAGACAGTTGGCAAGGGTGCAAATGTTAATCACATGACTGTGGGATTCTACGAGAGTCAAAAATGTAAGGATTGGTTGTAAAGATACTTTTTCAGCTCTGTCATAACTGTAGCAGTCGCTAAACAGAGCCATTGTTAAGCAATGTATTTATTATTGGTAGCAAAATAGAGCATTTGAGATGAAGTTTAATGCATTTCTTTAGAGTAACCTTTGCCAGAATAAGTAGAATTCATTGATGTGATAATACATCATGGTGCATGTAATATTGGTGTGACAATAAATCCAGGGTAGCCTGTGCTTACCATTCTTTCTGGCTTCCTAATCCTGTTTATCTCTTTTCTGAATACATTGAGCTTGTGAACTGAACAGAGAGGGGCAAACAGGCAGGATATTTGGATCACATTATGACCTTACAACTTTTCAAGTACAGTAATATACTTTAGATGGAATTGAGCGGACTCTGTACTTGTGGGAATATGCTAGGAAAAAGAAGAAGACTTTTAGATGGAATTGCTTGTTCTCTTATTGTGCAGCTTATTTTATTGTTGTGCAGCAACAGAAGGCCTAAATGCTCTTAACTTTTCTGAATTGTTCTCATGTTTCTCTAGCCAAATAGGACTGTGGAAGCTACAGGCTGCAAAAGATGGTGTTATAATAAAGTGAAAATCCTGAAGATTCCAGTATAGTCCCAGATTTTCATATTGTATGTACATTGATCATCCAATGCAGAAGTACCTCTTGACTGCCTGTAACTGATCTCAAAAAGCTAAGCAAGATTGAACCTACTAGTTCAGTTGGGGAGAGGAGACAACTAGGAACGCATAGGTTTGTAAACCATGCTGGGAAGTTTAGGAAAAGGATTGTCAAATCACCTTTACACTTAAAAGTGTAGGATTTCCATGAAATCATCAAGACTAAGGTTCAGTTCAAAGAAGACTCTTTATCTTTGTCTTTATATATTTCAATTTCAATTTATTCATATTTATATCCCGCTCCCTCTCTCCAAACGGGGAGATATATTTGCATATATGCCCATAAGTATCACTTTCTTCTAATAGTGTTGGGCCACCTTCAAAATTATATGGCTTACTGCTGCGGTTTTATTTCCTGATTGCTATATTCAGTAAATCTAATGGGAATATTTCCCTTCTAAGCAAAGGGAAAGTTGCTACATCTTCTTCACTAATGAATGAATATCACTTGTAATCTGTGTTTCCTTCAAGACAAGTATAAACTTATCTTTCTGGTTGATGTAGAAGTAATATATGATGTCGCTGGAGAAATGTAACATCATAAGCCTACATCTAGGATAATGTCAAGACCAATCACAGTTAGTCTAGTGAAAAATGAACTTCTTGTAGAAGGAGGCTCACCAAGTACACCAAACAATTCTAATTGATATTGCTTAACATGCAAGTGTTTTTCTCTCACTGAAGTAAAGGAAGAGTTGGAAGTTTTAATAGAATTAGATGTTTTAATAGATTTCCTGTCTTTGCCATTCACATCTTAATCTGAGAACAAAGTTGTAGGTCCCACACCCCAGGAAATGGTTGTAACCTCAAGGTTTGTGTTAGAACCATCCAATTAGACACACCTAAATCCTTGATTGGGGTTGTAAACCCAGCAATTTGATAGTAGCCACAAAAGTGGTTTCATTGTGTAAGAAGAGCAACAAAAGGCATAAGAGCTTCTGAAGGGCTCAAGATGATTGGTGGATGGGGACGCTTAGTTAAGACCATCTCTTTCTGCAGGCAGCAATATGCAGTTGGTTGTGTTAAGCAACAGGACTGACACATCCCCCTTTCCCCATTTCCCTTCCACACAAACCTACTGGTTTAATGATTAGGCTAGGAGCCTTTAGCATTGTGTTTGCAGAACAGCTCCCTGACTGCTGTGCAGTCAACCCTGACATAAATTTGAAGAAAGTACTTTGTGAAGGGTTGGCCTTTTGTGTTGAATGTGTGAGAAATCCTGCCTGACCAGGTTTGCTACAGAAGCCAGTGTCAAATTGCTTTGCCCCAAGGATTTCACTATCAAATTGGGGAGGGGGGAAAGGATGAGGAAAAAGGAGGGGGAGTCCGAGATTAACAAGGAATGGGGTGAAGGAGGAGATTTGGAAAGAGCAGGATTTCAACTTTCCAAATGCTGCTTGAAAGATGTGTTTTGGGGAATCTCTTTTGGGGCATACATTAATGATTTAATTTATTCATTACATTTCTACCCTTCTTTTTCCTCTAACTCTGATCCTTAGCAGTAGACAATTGTCTTGCTCTTTAAAGATCTCTCGCTCTCATGCAGAATTTGCAGTAGACAGTTACAATAGATAGGTATGTTGCTCATATAGTTTTCATTCTCCACATTTCTTGTCCAGGCTGGTTAGCTTTTAATTTAATCTATTTGATCATGCTATTCGCCTGAGGTGATCCGCAGAGTCTTCAGATAAATCCCGGCCAATCCCATCAAAGTTATGGAAGAAATGGGCAGAAGAATATGCTACCTTTAAAATAAATAATAATGATAATAAATCATCTAATCTGAAGCTCCGGAAAAGCCAGGCTTGTTTGGGATAGCAGTGCTGCCCTGTGAATGTAGTAGATCCACAATGCGGTCTCTACTTTTAGATAGGAAAACACCCTTTAAAAAAAAAGGAAAGGAAGGAAGTAAATTACAGCCTTTAAGAATGGAATATATAGAGAGTTGTGCTTTATTAGAAATATTTAACTTTAATACTCACTCGTATCTTTGGAATAAGAGTGGCTATAACCAACTAGCCTTCAAAAAGAATATGGTGCTTTGGCGCACCCTTGTCCTCCTTTATGGCAAACATTATGTTAATTGAAGGTATGCATT
This sequence comes from Psammodynastes pulverulentus, assembly GCA_025802295.1. NCBI lineage: Eukaryota > Metazoa > Chordata > Lepidosauria > Squamata > Psammodynastidae > Psammodynastes > Psammodynastes pulverulentus. Next base: position 55,250,158 of record JAOYMU010000292.1, on the reverse strand, counting down.
TGTTAATGCCTTTTGTGCAGGCTTCCTCAAAGCATGGCTGTTTGATTGGCAAATGCATTTCGCCCAGTTTTAGCACGCCCATAAACTTTTTCCTGAGATTTCTCTCCCTCCTCTTCTTCTTCCCTCACCTCCGATTCTTTTTGGGAAGGGAGAAAACAAAACTAACAGTAGGTATTATGCGAAATGCTCATCGTTTTTATATTTGCTGTTTCCCCTCCCCTGCTGCCCCCTTTCTAAGCAACGAGGGCTCAGCATTAATGAAACACCAAGCGACTGGAATCCAAGGAGTGAGGTGGAAAAAGGTGAAAGGGCGCTTTGCTTTTGAGCAACACAATTCGAGTGAGTGGAATGTTTCGGAGCTGGTTTCTACCCAGACTGGTTTGTTTCATAGGAGCTGTGATTTATTTCATGGAAGGCTTGACTTCAGGGGGGTGGTGGTTGGGCCGAGGTGTTTCATCCCTTTGATCCTTTCATTGTCAGCTGCTAGAATTATAGCAGACTTCCAATACTAGCAAACTAGTGACAAATGCTCTTACACCTTTGAGGACTAGACCCGCCAGCCCCCTTTCCTTTGTGTGAAATTTCTCCATCGCTGGGAAACAAAAGTTTGTTGAGTTGCTGCTACTCCTCCTTAGGATGACCCTTCCTGAAAAGATCAGCTCCTGAGAAACAGAAGCCTTTTTTTTTTTCTTTTTCTCAACCATCATTTCAGTGTTTCGTTTTAAATCCTTGGGATTCTTCTCTGCTTCCCTGTATTTGGTTAGTCACGTTTTTTTATGGGGCAATGGTTTTGCAACAGCATTGTGGTAGGTTTTAGTGCTCAGGTTCATTTTAAATCACTGAAGGCTTTTGGAGTGTAATGGTCTTTTTTAGTTGCTGAGAGCCCGCAGCATGAACATTTAATAAATTATCTTCGTCATATTATATCATAACTTAAAAAAAATGCATAGGCTGCAAAAGTTCCAACACTGAAGGCCGAATGGATATTTTTTTATCCCTTGCTAAGTCATGCAAAGATGAATGCATTTGTCTGGCAGATGTTGATGAGCAATTCCTGGTGAATTTAAGTGAGCTCATTTACGATGGACACACTCTACATACAAATGCTAACTTGGTGAAAAGCATGGCTTTGATAATAACAAACAACATTTTTTTGACAGGTAGCTCAACATATTGGTTTTTTTTTTCCACAAAAGATTTGACACCCGATCAGAATACATTCAGAAAAGCAACTGATCATTTGTGTATCTGCAACCAGGTTACATCACTATTATGGAGGTTTTTCAAGAGCTACAAGAAACCCTTTTGCTGCCTAACAGAGTCAAAAAGGAGGGGGGAAAAACATTTTAAGGATCTGATTGGCTACAACACTTAACTGTCCACTGATAAGTCAGAACTGAAGCATCATTACTTTGCTCAGCCTTTTATTAAATTTGCAGAGTTTATTCGGCAACAAAGAGGTAGAAAGAACCTAAACATCACTGTATTCAAGACACAGGTCAACATTTTAACACAACAGGGTGGAGAAGATATATTGTAGTTCCCTGTCTGCTTCCTTTTCTCTGTTACTTTTTGGTTCCACATCGTCAAAGGATGAACAGAGTGTTCTTCATTTGTGGTTAGTATGGGAAACTTAAAGCTGACCAAAATCATGTCCTGGTAGAGGAGGCTGCTGGTGGAGTCAGCAAGGGGTCATCAGTGGTATCTCTACTAGCCCTTCACCACCAGCCCAAAATATTTCCTTGTTGGATGTGCAAAAGACAAATCTTCCTGTGGATCCACTCTTAAGAAGGATGTTTTGGCAGAAGAGTTGAACTGTGCTTCCTGCTTTTTCTACTTGCCTCCTTGATTCTGAGAAGGCTAAAAAGTCAGGAAGAAGCAAGGACAAGACTAAAGTTCCTCCATTCATCTGCGTTTCTGGTGGGAGGCTGCACTAAAAAATAATATTGAAAACGCCCAAACGCATTGAAAGAGGAAGACTGTGGGATTTATATATTGCATGCTTAAATTTTACACACAAGATTGCAGAAACTCGGGTTTCAAGAACTATGCATATTTAGATGTCTGAAGCAAGTTCTTCTTTGGATGTCACCACATAAATAATATCTTTACCCTGTAAAATGCAAAACTATCTAAGTCTTCAGATAAAAGTTTCTTTTCCCTGGAGAAAAGAATTTAAAAACTGACAAGAACTTTTATTCTGTTCCCTACAGTCTTCAAAGCTTCCAAAATTTCTAATGCACATTTGACATTTGCAGCTTTCAAATAGGAATTCTGGACTGTTTTGGCCTTGCAGCCAATGCAGATGTACAGGACAATTAGTCAAGTATGATATTGGGTGGCTACGAAAAAAAAAGGTCAGCATTAGCAACTTGAATAAGGGAAACAAGCGGCATTAATGAGCTGGAGTTGGAACACTCGATTCTCTTCAAATGACTGGGCTGGGTATACACCCACCAGGATTGACATTGTAAGGAATCCAGGCCAGGGATAAAAGTGGGCCTTTGCTATATGAGCTTGCATTGCGGCACAGATTGCCAGCATATATAACACCAGCTGGTTTTCACTCGTAAGGGGGAAAAAAAAAGCATAATAATGAAATACTAAGAGGCAATTATTTATATTAATAGACTAAATAATGTAGAACAACCATAGCAACAAATGTGTAGGGTTACTTCCTGACTTTTAATCAGTGTTTAGAATTAAGACAAGTGAGGCATGATGGTGAGTTCTGAAGCCAAAGTGACGACAGAGGGGGTGGGGGTAAAAGAGAGAGAGGGAAGGAAAGAGAGAGGGGGAGAGAGAGGGAGAGAAAAACCCTCCATTTACTTGGGTCTGCTTCTCGTATTGGGCTGTTTTTCAGCAGAGATGTTTACATTGTTTTGGTAGAGGGAACATATCACATGCCTTTTAAAAAAAAAGTAAGATAGTGAGAAAGTAATTGGTTTCATTCACTCTTTGCATGTAGAAAAGTTCGGTTACAACTTAAGTTGAAAAGTTTAAACCTCAGTTTAAAAGATGAGGTAGCAGAGGATTGGGACTTTTTTCTAGCCACTGACTGTGGAAATACCCATCACCCATTTGGCGTAAGTGACATCATGCAAAGCAGAGAAAAAGAATAGAAAGTAGTGAGCCAAGCAGATTAAAGGCAGGAGATAAAAGGAAAGGAAATACGGTTAAATCTAGTATACATATCACTGCAGTTCACATGATCTCTCCATAGTTTTCTGTCTTTGCAAACCATATTTGGTTCTCCTTCAGCTACAATGTCCACTGGTTCATACATTGATATATTTATGCATCCATTATCAAAGTTGATACAGAATCTGAATTAGGATAGTTGGTAATAAGGTTTGCTATATTTTCAGGGATTTTTTTTTTTAAGGGATTGTTTCCAACAAGGGAAATACAGTGTTAGGTGTGTGTATGTTCAATTTATGTCTCTTTCTGCTTTTAAAACAACATACTGATATCATTCCATTAAGTGTATATTCTTTATGTCTTTGGTCCAGTGCATATAATATAAAATAATACAATATAAAAACATCAAACAAATATTAAGACAGGACCAAGAGTTCCAATATAATTGCAATGTGGGAAATTAAATTATTGGAATTATTTAATGTTTAATTGTGCTAATGATTATTTGATGTAGACCTGGGACAACTTGAATTTAAATCTTAGATTTTTGTTTTAATGTTTTATACTGAATTTTATTCAATGTCTATAAACTGCATGGAGTTGCTTTTGACCAGATTGGTGGCATGCAAGTTTGATAAACAAATAAACAAAGTTAACATTCCTTCACTATTAAATCAGATCTCCTGAGCTGACAGTTTTGTACAACTAAATGTTCAGAAGTGATCCTTGGTTATAACAATTCCATTTATTTAAAAAAAAATATACAACTCAGAAAAGGTAGAAGATTCATCTCATATTTTTAAAATACACAGATTTGAAAAATAAAATTTTGTGGACTTACAGTGAACCTAGGAAATTCAAACATAAATATAATTCATCACTCAAGCAAATCAGTCTTCATTCTGCATCTTAGTGGTTCTCTCTAAAAAGTACTTTTCTTGAACATCTCAAAGAGACAATTGACTTATTACTTATAGCATATTTATTTTATCTCTTTTCCTCCAAGTATCTATATTGCCCTGTTTCACAACAATTGCTATGAGGGTGAAAGATAAGACAGATCAAGCTTAAGGCTTGTTCTAATACATCATTCTCTTTCATGATGGACAACTAGAAATCTTTTGAGAAACTCAAAATAGGACATATTCATAATAAAATCTCTTTGATAGACTAGCTGGTTCCTTGGTATAGCTGCAAAACCATAAAAGTAAATAAATCAATTGTAAATGTAAAATAACTGACATTTTTAGCTGTGATATATGGGGACTTGAGATTTCAAGTGAGAATGCTGAGAGTTATGAGATTGTTTTATTCTTAAAGGCTGCAGTGTGAGATATTGATGAATATACTGTTAAAAGACATGTGTCTGGCCAGTAATAGTTGGGATCAAGTAGGGATTTTAAAGAGTGGTCTCTCACACTCAAGCTACAAATTCTAGGCAATTAACAATTATCACCCTGTTTGGAATCAGGTGGTACCACAGTTAAATCAAATTAAATAAACCAAGTCTTTAAATAGGCTGGCAAAGTACAAGGAGTTATTCCAAAATATATTTGAAACAAGTTCTGTGTTATATTCTTCCAATGAATAAATGCAATATTTGTTCAAGGCTTATCTAATTTGATTTGCTGGATTAGGTTTATCTAATTTGAAAATTACAGCCTTGACAAAATTCAGAATATTTATGTGAATGAGTTATCTTCAATGAAACCAAGTGATGCAGGATTTTTCAACAGACTTGCAACTTAATGGATACTCAGAAGTAGAATTGAAAGCTGAAATGAAATTTTGATTCTTAATTATACTTTTAAAAAGGTTGGAGACAACCTGAGGTGAATCATGCTAAATATAGTTGTATTACTATGGTTTGGCAGAAGCTTAGCGGACCTTCATTCTTTGCTTGTTTTTGTGATCCTAAAGAAGAAACAACCATTATATATTCAAAAATTCCATTGTGTGACTGGCTTTTGAGTTGCTGGAAGGTGTAGTTTTCCTGGGTAAACCAGCCGGGAAACACAACTAGAGAAGTTAAATCTACTTTATTGTAAGGCTACATTGTCAGAATCTTGCAAGTGCCAAGATATGAACTTCATGCCACCTCTTGTAACCATCTGATCAACTGCTATGAGTTCTTCCTAAGCTTATTTTTTTTTTCTTTTGACCATTAAGTCCTTGAAAACTCCCTCTTCTCTTGTCTGTTTCTTAGGCAGCATCTCTTTCTCTCTGCCCCCAAGGTCAGCCACACATTCTATTACTGTAGGCCACAAGTTCTAAAATATTTATAATTCAATTGCTCTTATATTTAATAGATGTAAATTAAAAAGTAGTACTGACTATGTCTTGGAACCCTGGCTCACATCCCCATTTATCCATGCAGTTTATGGATTTCATTTGCCTTGTTTAGCATACCCTATTAAGTTGTTGTGAGGATAAAATTAAAAGTAAGATGATCCACTTATCATGTCTTGTTCTTTGGACGAAGGGTGAAATAAAAACGTCATGAGTAAATCCATGCTTTGCTGTTACATGCTTTAACAAATAGTTTAAAGGAACTTATATTTTGCAATTGTACGGGGTTACCATCTGAAGAACAGGTAAAAAGAATTAGTAGACAAAAACAAAAAATGCCGAAAACATTCCTGGCATTGTGAGAAGTGGACCACACCCTGTCTCTCCCAAATTTTCTATCCTAAATTGCCTTTCAGAAGCAGCTACTTTAATGAAGGAGGGATCATGCATGCATGAGTCATGGTGAAGCTTGGTTAATGGTGATGGATAAGAAATGTTCTGGGATGAACTGTGATAGTTCATCACAGCTATTATATTTGCTTCCTGGAGTTTTTGAAAAACACATTATATTTAGCAGTGCGACTGATGATTTTAGATCTTAGCGTTTTTATATTTTATTGTCTAGAGCAGGGATCAGCAACCAGCGGCTTTGGAGCCTCATGTGGCTCTTTCATCCTCTGCTGTGGCTCCCTATCACCAGTCAGCACCACAATTTTGAGAGGAGCTTCCAGTTAAGGGGGGGAGTACAGCACATCAGGAGGAGACTCTATGGCAAGGGGCAGGTTTTCCGGTCGACTCCACAATTAAGAGGGTTTTGGTTAGGACAGGTAGAGAAAAGAGGACGCATGCTAGGAGTAGACTCTATGATGGGGAAACCGGACTTCTGATTAGGACCTTTGTGGCTCCCGGGTTTTTTTTCATGGGAAACGGGTCCAACTGGCTCTTTGAGTGTTTAAGGTTGCCAACCACTGGTCTAGAGCTTGAGTACCCAGCTAGCCAGGTGCCGCTCTTGGTGCCTTCCAGGATTCTGTATATTTAAGGTGTTTGGTTTTTTTTTTTTAAATTCAGTTGAAAACTAACATGCAAACATACATGTTTTCCTCAAAGGATCTCTTTCTCAGATCCTCATATAACCTTTAGAGACTTTCTTGGAAAATAAGAATGATAGTAACAAACTTTTCTGAAATTGTTATACCTGCCCAGAGCAAAGATTAATTGGGGTCCTTAG
>JAOYMU010000292.1:55219922-55232187 GCA_025802295.1 Psammodynastes pulverulentus | reverse complement strand
GAACCGCTTAGAGAGGGCTGTAAAAAGCACTGATAAGCGGTATATAAATCTAAAGTGCTATTGCTATTGCTACATTTGTTCTTGTTCTAAGAAATGTAGTAAGCCTTTTAAAAATGACAAAGGGTTCTGCAAAAAATTCTTAACGATTATGGTCCTCAACTTACAACCTGTTACATAGCAACCATTCGAAGTTATGATGGATCCCCAAAAAGATATTTATGACCCAGTTTCAAAATTCTCACAATGGTCACATGACTATATTTCAATCAGTTGGCATTACAGCTGTTTGCAATGTCACATGATCATAATTTATGTTTTTGACAAAAATGATGTTTACTTCCAGTTCTGGGCAAAAATGCCTCATAGTGAATAATGAGTTCATTTAATGACAATTTCAAAAAAGGGAATAAAATTGAGTCTGGTCACATGACTGCTTTATAACCATCATGACCTGGCAGATTCCATTATGGTCATAAGTTGAGAACTGTCTGTACTAATAACTTCCGTTGTTTCTCTCTTTCCAAGCTTACATCATCTCACATTATGAACATGAGAGAAAGAAAAGAGGGTAAATTTAAAAAAACAAAGAACATCAAGTATTTTTATTATATATAATTATGTAATAATTCCAAAAAGTATAAATTATTCTTAGGATAAACATGACTTAATTCAAGTTCTGGTTATATGTTCTAAGTATTAATCTTTTATTATAGTCAGGGATCAGAGATACAAATTAAAACATTGAAATAAAGTAAAACAGAATAAAATAGTATATTATAGTATATTTAGCCAAAGTCTGCCTAATTTTTATAGACAGTATACTTACTTATCTCAATGCTTGTTTGAAGCATACTTTGGAAGAAGTTACTATGATAGGATTTTTTGCAGATTTAACATGTAACAATGGGTAATGTTAATAGTGAAAATTTGTATTAGGGAAATGAAAGAGAAAAAAGTAGAACACAGATGTTCACCTAGCATTTGGTTTTCCTTTCCTTATATTTGCTTGTTTCCTTGATTGTCTCTTCAATGCCATTTATAATTTGTAAGATTAATGTGATTAATATGCTGGCCTAGAAACCAGGAAACTGTGAGTTCTAGTCCTATCTTTGGCATGAAATTCAGTTGAGTGACTTTGGGCCAGTCCCACACTCTCAATCACCCCATCTCCCAGGGAAAATAGATGAAAGGAAAAAGTATTATTAAGTATGTTTGTTGCCTTCAGTTATGTATAAAAGTGGTAAAGGTGGTATAAAAAGTTTTAACAAAATCCCCAATGCATCAGTTTGCAATATGCAGCTAATTAGAATTCACTCGGTGACTATGACAAAGTCATTACTTAGCTAATTACCGTTAGCTTTGTCACTGGTTATGATAAAGCCAGTTGAGACTAAGGTAATGTTTTCTTAATCAGCAAAATATCAGCCCAAAAGTAAATGATAACCATTTGTACTTGTCAAAACTTTCCATAGAAAGTTTGGATCCTTATTATTCATCCTTCTCTACAATCACTTTAAAAGAAATAGCATCATAAAATTTCCAGCCCCCATTTATTACTTGTTAGTTTGGCATTTCTTATATAAAATGATATAGTTTCATAAAAGATCTCAAACATTACAAGTCAGATGTATTTAAAATCTTATTATTTCAGGTTCATTGTTTCTCTTTCTCCTAACCTTTGTTTTGGAAAGCCAAGACACTGCTGATGATAATGAAGTGTGGCTGTTTGATAGTCCATAAGGGTTTTGTTTTAACTTTATAGTTTAATAAATATCTGAAATTCTAAATAGTTTCCTACAGGACTATTAAAATAATAGTTAATCTCACAAGGATATTACTTTGACATGTATAAAAGATGCCTTTTATGCTTTTAGAGGGAAACCACTTATTGTATTAAAGATTAAGAAAGTCCAATAAATAAATATATTTAAATAAAAATAAAATGTTTAAAAATAAAATGTTTAAAAATAAAGGCACTGAGCTTTCTTCAACTTCAAAGCAAAATTTAGTTCTGGTTTCAGTTGAGGATTTAGTTAATAGTTTATCCAAAGCAGATTTTTTTTAATCCAGATTCTTAACTAAATTAAAATATTGGTTTCAAGTTATTTCTTGTATTCTCTGCTAGGAGAGTGATTGAGATTCATCTTGTCTCAAGGGAAAATATTTTTCAGTTCTAACTGCATCACAACAAAGATTAGAACAGCTTCACTACATCATCATTACCCAGAGGGAAGGAACAAAGGATTACATAGAATTTACATATTTTCAACTCCATAAAAAGTTGCTGGGTTGGTTGGAGTTTGGAAAAAGAGTGGGCAGATAAAACCTTAAGCACCTTGATCTGTCTAGTAATGCTTTTTTCTGAACCCTTACTTACAAGCCACTTTTGCTATAGTATCTAATGATGCCCAACTCCTAGAACCTGTTCAGTGCAATGTCCTTGAAACTTAATGTAACTGAGCATAACAAATGAGCAGCAAGCTTATGGGATATTATTGAAAACAACAAAGTATATTATTCATATCTCTACTTGCTTTTTCATATCTTATTTTCTCATCCTTCTGTTGGTGACTTCACAGTGTCATTCCCCTTTTTTGCATATTTTTTTTTTAGTTTGGGGCATTGTAAGAGGTCAAACAGATGCTGTTGTAGGAGACAACCAGGCTAATACCAAGGTAGGGGGTCAAGCACATCATCAGTCTCGAATCTCTTCATGCCCACAAGAGATTTAAGTCCAGCCCACCTTGAATTCCACTGACTCTTATCTGCCACCAATTTGCTTTGACTGTTAGTAGGTCAGAGTCTTATAGGGAATTAGCATGCAATAAATCTGTAGTCCTTTAAATCACCTTGTTTCCTGATTTATTTTTCCTGATATCTGTTAGTCTTATAGAGACTTCATACTACTATTTCATTTTAAAAAAAAATCTTCAATTCCTCCAAAGCTCAGATTATTTGTATTCTGGTTGTAGGATAGATAGCCCTCCCAAAACCCGTTGTACAGTGCTTCAGTTCCGAACAATTTGCTGCTATTGTAACACCACCAGCCACACATTTGAACCATTCAGATAAAATGCAAAGGCATATCATGGACCAAAGGTAAATAAAACATTATCCCTTTTTCATGTGATGCGACTTAATTCTGAAGGTCCCATCCTAGAAGGATTAGTTAAAGTGTTTCCATGCCAGGAAGTTTTAAACTAAAAACTTGCCTTCCAAAAATACCTAGAAAAAAATGTGGAACATATGCATATTTCATAAGACCAAGAAAGAATAATACTTCTAAATAATTGATTAATTTTTATTAGGTTTTGTTGCATGGGGGCGTGGAGCCCCCAAATGTTCGGTCTGTTCAGCTCACTTATTAAAGTAAGAGATAAATGATCCGTAGGTTTATTAGGGTTGAGGTATCATCTGTTGATCTTTGTTCTTTAGACTCCATGACTGAAAAGAATAGATTATTGATTGTAAGCATAAAGCATAAATATATATAAGCATAAAAAGTAAGAAAGGAGTATTCTCAACCCATTTGGTAATTGTACGAATACAGTGCATTCCTTCTTTTACTTTTTATAGATGTCTTCTTTATTGGTATACTGGTTTCCTTTTATGGAACACATGTACACACACACACACACACACACACACACACACACACACACCATCGAAAAAACATGTGTCTGTTTTTCTGCATGCTGCTTTTTCCCTTTTTTCAAAGATGTAGAAAGAAGAACGGAAGACTTCCCTTTGTTGAAAGGCAATCCTAATCAATTTCTCGTTAACCAGATATTTATCAGTAAGGGTTTTTCACTGCTGATCAGTAGAAGGGTGTCAACTCTCCCCCCAAAGCCTACTGCCTCTCATTTGTAAGGAGTGAATTTTCCCACAGGATTAAAAAAAGCTTCTTCTTTTTTTTTTTGGCTCTATTTTCAATTTCAACTGACTTCAGTACAATTGGCCTTGCCTCTTGCTATCATCATGACTTCCAGTAGCATTGCATTCATCTAAAAGAGACCTGGGACAAGTATGTAAAATAAATATTTCTAGGAACCTAGGTAAGAATTCAAAGCAAAGTCTGGGGAAGAGATCATGCCTTTACATTTTGTTCAAAAGGCCTTCATCTTTAAACAAGAGTAATGATAGTGATTAGTTAACAGTAGCACAGAAAACCTGCATTTAAAATTAACTTGACAGGGCATTTTGGTGTCACCCTGACTGATGTGTACACAGTCCGTTCTTTTAAAATTCAAGGGAGCTTATTTGAATTGTAAATTGGCAGTGCATTCATGTCCAAGTCTTATTGTGTAGTAGTGTGACAAATTACAAATGGAATATTGGCTGAGTTTCCATCTCTAGAATTCTTCCTTTCCATTCATTTCTCTTCTCTCTCTCTCTCTCTCTCTCTCTCTCTCTCTCTCTCTCTCTCTCTCTCTCTCTTTCTCTTTTTTCATTTTCTTCTCTTGTCCTTTCTCCTCTTTTTCTGGCCTTCTTGTCATTAGTCTATCTTGCAGCAATACTATATTGTAGAAAACAGTCTGAACACGAAAAGTATGTTAAGTCTTATTGTTGCCTTAGGATAACTTTATGTGGTTTCCTTCACCCGTGATTTTTTCTTACTGGTTATAATTCAGTATAGTTGCTACTACTTTTATATCATGCCATTTGTGGATTTGAGAACCTTGTAGTGCTTAGCTGGACAATTTGTTTTACTAAGTGTGAGTTCATCATATTTTGATCAATTTGTATGAAAAGAAACTCCTTTAAGAACATGTACCGAAATTGACAGTTAAAAAGGGGAAAACATAAAGAACAATATGAATGGGCTTAATGGTAAATATGTTATGGTAACTAAAAACTTTCATTTTTGATCTAGAATATTTTTCAGCTTATAAACTGTAGCTCATGTGAAGGTATGAAAAGGTATGAAAATATTAGATTTTAAGCTGCAACACACTAACAAGGTGAAAACATTATGCATGTAAATCTTAGAAAAATTCTACTGAAATTATAAGCTACTATGAAGACACAATAGTGGAAAAAGGAATTATTAAAATGATGTAATATGCTAATATGCTTAACTTAACCTAAATAATTTTTAAGTTTTACACCATAGCAACTATGAGAAATTTATTAAAGCACATTTTAATTTTGTGCTTAGAGTTAACAAGAGAATGTGAAGTTCCTCTATCTTTTACTATTGTAGGATGAAACAGGTTAGGGGTTGCACCCTGGTAATAAGAGGGGGGAAAGTTTCAACATACCGTATATATGGAACTTCTACCTATAAAGCACAGATAAACGATTATCCAGGGTCTGAATGTTTTCAAGGGCACCTTATAGAGTACATTATGCCCTTCTAAACAAAAAAGAATTAAGATATAGATCATTATGACTTGATTTGTTTCACCCAGAAGGTCATGCAACTGAAACAATGCCAATAATCCCATTGCCCTGAAAGGAAGGCAAATCTATCTGAAAAGACTGTACTCATCCACCCCAATTCCAGATTTCTTCAGTGAACCAGTGGATTGAGAGGAAACAGGGAGAGGGAACCATTAATGAAGAACCAGCCACTGCTGTTTTTCAGAGCCGGGTAGCCCTTTAAAATGGGTTATATAAAGAGTTTTGGCCCTGCCTTGAGCATAGTACTTGTTCTTTAAAGCAGACCTTTCTCTTTTTCTCCTAGCTTTTGTGTTGGTTACATGATTTTTAAAACATATGCATCTTTTTCTTCATGCTTACAGGGAAATCACAAAGGAGCTACAGAGAGGTGTTATGCCCCCACAAACTTTGAAACACTACTTTTAAATATCTTTGCCCTACTGAATATCTTTGCCCTACTGAAATATCTTTGCCCTACTGAAGCATATAGAACTGTTGTAATAAAGCTTTTTGGAATATAGATCTTTTGTTCCAGAATGGCTACTATAATGTTCAGCGTTAGATCCTAATAGCAGATGGAAGAGTTGCCCCTTTAGTCTGTAACTGTAGTATTTCTAATGTCAGATTTATGCCTCTTTCCTCCCTGATTTCCCCCACCCTCAATTAGGCTAGTTTCATTGTCTGCACATAAAGTTATTAGTGATAAAATAATGTGAACACACATGAATGGATGAGATGTGCATGGATTGATGTGGCAGACATGAGAGATTAAAACTTTGCTTCTTCATCGCCTTTGTCATCGTCAACTTCTTTTTAGTTTCCTAGTTTCCATACAAGGCAGAAGCTCTCTCTGCTAACTTTGAAGTGAGCTAGACACATTTTTGGATGCTGTTGTTATACTTTTATCATGCAGTTCTCACAAACTGGAAAAAGTTGGCTTCACCCTCGCCTTTACTTTGTGAAGTGGCCTATCATTTCCATGACAGTTTTCTCTGCTTGAATATGCCCTCCTGTGGTGAGAGTTGGCATCGGTCCTGCAGTAGCTGACTTGCATATGCACAAATACATGTCACACAAAGCAACAATCTTTTCTCCACACTCTGCAGTAGCAATAGTCATAATTAATCAAATTCCACTTTGGTTTGAAGGGCGAAATCAGCTCGTATCTTTAACAAGCGAGCACAAAGGACAGCAAAGATTCTGATTGCTATCTTCTTCCTCCGACTCCTGATATCACCTCTCTTCACTCTTAACACCAGACATTTCCTGCTAGAGTGTAAATTGACAAATTTATGCTAACTCACTGGGGTTTTGCAGAGTGAATCACAAAGGAAATACGCTTCAGCTATTTTAAGATTCCTTTTTTTGTATATGCGTATTTGCAGTTGCTCAGCATATGTAATACTTTCCCCATTTTACCAGGGTGCCGTTATTTGTACTTTCATTAATGCACACATTCACAGGTATATGAAACTGATGCTTCTGAGTTTACAAGTTTCCAAACCATCACTTGCCGTTTAAAGCAGCAAAGGAACTTGACTTTTTGAACTGACACTGTTGATTGATCTTCCTGAAAGATACCAGATATAACTCTTCAGATGGGTTTTGTTTCCAAACAAACTTCCCCTTCATATTTATGTTGCTGCGCATCAGGATTGATGGCAGATTTCAGAATCACAGTTGTACATCTGTAGTTTTACAAACAACAAGACGTTTTTGCAGCGTACAAGAACAAAAGTCGGTTGATTGAAGTGATGCTTTAATCTTTGAGACTTTAAGATCAAGTAGACTTAATTTCACTCTTAATAGGCTTCATTTAGTTGGCATGGCTGTCATATGATCATGGTACTGACTACTTTTCTGGATTCTGGGTGGTATTAAAAATGTACTTAAAAGAAAATTGGTAAAATGAACAGCTTGAATCAAGGAAGGACTACAAACCAAATAACCTCACAAACAGCCTTGTTATATTCGGGCAATATTACATCTTCAGGATTGATCTTGGGATTTAAGATTAAGGGTATCGTTTAACTAATTTTTTTTTTAAATTAAGGCCCAGATAAAATGAATGAGGTTAATAATATAAATAAAAGATATATTTGAAAAAGAGGGTAATTGCTTTCAGTGAACAGAACAGCATATGATAGCCTTGTGTAAACCATAGTAAAAAAACTGAACGACAGAATCAGAAAAAGTCTCTTATTACACAAATTTTATGGAGGGTAATGATTTTATATACTATAGTAGTACTTTTCTTTTTGAAAATCTCCAACATTAAAATACTTTGTGTCCAAATTCATAACATTGTCATTTATATATTGTAACCAGAAGTGATGACAGTCTTCGAATACAGCCCGAAAATACTCAGTCCAAACCAAAGAACTCTTAATCAGTCAAAGAAATAGCTGTATAACATCCAACAGGAATTATTATAATTCTTTGAAGCAGTTCTGTGTACTTTATGGCATGCAGATTCGAAGCCAGTTGGCTTCTTTAAATATTCTTTTATCATTATCACTGCTTCTGTTATGGCACCCTTAGATTCATCTCTCTTTTATGACTTGATAGTTGTGCCTAGTGCTCAGTTGCTGTGGGAGATTCAGAAAACGCTTTTCACCATCATGCACATACCTAAAATATTACTGTTTTGCCAATGATAGTCTTGATTCAAATACTGTCTGTTTGGCAGGTGCCAGCATGGTGCCCAGAAACAACAAGACAGATCACACAGCTTCCTTGTATACACTAGGCTGCCCATCTCATATAATCATTTTTTAAAGAGGTTATTGTGCTATAAAGCAAAACCCTAGCACCATACTCTTTTTTTTTGTAGCAATGCCTTTGGGTTGAGTTGGAGAAGCAGAAAATATCCCAGTCTGTACTACTGAATTAGGATATGCTGTGCTACACATGGCAGCTTTGGGCCAATCCTAGTAAGTTTTCCGCAGCAAACATATCCATTTTGTGTTTTCCAAATTTTAAGGGTGTATCTCAGCCTCAAAGATTTGCCTACCCCTCTTCTGGATTATCCTTTCATTAACAGAATTAGCTTTTCAAATGGCTTTGGAAATGTCAAAAGGAAAAGAGGCTGTAAGTCAATTCCTTGAGGAAAGTCACAGATTGTATGTCTTGTAGAAAATTTTCCATCAATCGTGGTTAGAAAATTGGTCTCAAGCTGCTATAGATCTTCATCAATATCCTCCCTTTCCAAAAAAACAACAACAATAACATACATTTTTTAAAGACATATACTTTAGAAAGATATGCCCCATTGAAATGTGACTTTTACAGTTTTTTATTTTTATTTTGAATTACAATCAAAAGGATTACTGTTCAACAATACGTTACTTTTATTGCTATTGTTGTCTGGTTATGTTCTGTCAAAATTCAGAAAGAGTTGTATACAATATAGTAAATAAATCAATAAATGAAAATCTAACAATACTGCCCCATCCTCCTCCAAGGAATTGGTATGTTTAAAAAACATACTAATCTTACCTCTACTTATCTTACCTCTTTAAAATGAAATACATGGCTGGTTATTTGTGAGAAATCAAACAAAACAAAATAAGGCAATTCTGAAAACAACAAGAAATGTTGCACCCTAAGTCTATATTCACTCTCATAACATTGGAACTGAAGTAATCATAAGTGACATGTTACAATTGCAATTAATATTTTTGCTGCAACCGCGAAATTATTAAAGCAAGAGAGTACAGAATTTCATGCTTCGATTTTGGCGAAGCTGCTACAAAGATTTTTCACTATGTTTTTCTACTGAAGAGGGAGACAAAATAACAGAAATATTGGATGACAAAACAGGCTAATTCTAGTAAAGATTAAGCATTGATTTAAAATAAACAGCTAGGTTGGTAATGAAGTGTTTCTTTTGTAAATGGGAGCTGTTTTCACCCATTACTGGACTATTTGTCCTTGTCTGAAGCCTTTTGAAAAGCTGGTGCACATCATGGAAAGTTTAACTTGTCAAGTTTATATTTCAAGGTAGATTCTGGGATATCAAACACTGCAAGTGATAATTGCCAGCACCTGGAAATCATTTGAACCTAGGGGTTAAACAAAGCATTTCCTTTTTTTACCAATAGTACAGTCTCTTCTTGATCAGTATAGGACTATGTCACATTGAGATTCTACACTATATCTTCTTTGCTGTTAAGCATAGCATCAAATGATAAATGTTACATTAAAAAGGTCTTTGCTTTCTTGCTTATATGCTTTTACAGAGGAAGATGAGAAAAGTAAGGGGATTGTGTGCTGTTTCCCAAAGACAGAAGACTGGCTTTAATGGTCTCTTTTTCCAGACTTTGGGTTTTTCTTCCCCCATCCCCGAAACCCTCTTTCCATCTCAGAAACCAGAAAGCAAAATCAGCAATACTAGTTCCAGAATTCTTGCCTCCAAGTTCCGCTGCAGCAGATTTGCACCGTAACATTTGCTCAATGAGATGAGAAACTACTTCCGCCATTCACATTTTTCTCCCCCTGATAGATGTTTAATTCATATTTTAACTCCCGTGCAATTCTGTAGACACCTAAGTCAGCCGAAAGCAGAGAAATGTAAGATTATTTATGTAAGAGGCATAAATAAGGTTATACAGTCGGCTGCCTTTTCTGGAGGATAGCATATGTGATTGAAGCAGGGAATTTATATCTTTGAACGTTCTTCTTGTAAAAAGTTACAGCACTTGAAAGAGAGGATTGTACCAAACCTGTTTGCCTTTTACTGTACAGTGCTTAAGAAAAGACAAATATGTGGGCCCCTTATCCATAATTTCAAAATATCTGTGGTTGCTTTTAAATGGAAAAGCGGAGTTTACTTTCCTCACTTAAAATCAACCAGAGATATTTTGAAATTATGAATAAGAACACACATATTTGTCTTTTAATACCTAACACAGAGAATTTATAACAAAATGCAAATTTGGTGATACATATGTTAAGGGACATTCTTATGGATCTAATTGTGAGATAATTAAATCTTCAGAGACCCCTAACTGCCCAGTTCTGATTTTGTTTTGTTTTTCCTGCTTTGGAATTCTAAAAAAATCTGGGAAACACTATGTTTGATATAGCACCTATTTGTTATTTTAAATTGAATTTCTTGCACATAACTGAAAACGCTTGATCACTGATGCTTCCAAATTCCTGTGCTTGACTTTGAATTTGATCCAGTATTGTCTATTCCAGCATTTCTTAACCTTGGCAACTTCACAGGAGGTGGTTTTCAACTCCTAGAGCAGGGGTGTCAAACTCAAGGTCCGTGGACAGGATCCGGCCTGTGGGTACTTAGATCTGGCCAATGGGACCGCCCTTGAAACAGTGATGGACTGGCCCACGGTGCTTCTCCCAGCAAAAACGGAGCTCCAGGAGGGCTGTGTGTGGCCCTCCCAACTCCGTTTTCAGCTGCAAAGGTGTCCTGCAATCCTCTGCCAGTGAAAACGGAGCTCCGTTTTTGCTGGCAGAGTATTCAGGCCACCCCTGACATGAGTGACATTGAGCTGGCCACGCCACCCCCACCCCCAAGGGCAAGCACAACTCTGATGCAGCCCTCAATGAAATCAAGTTTGACACCCCTGTCCTAGAGTATTCCAAAGCATGCTTTAAGATGCATGGTTTTAAAGCAGTTGAGGAATTCTGGGAGTTGAAATCCACCTGTTTTAGAGTTGTCAGGTTTAAAAAAAACACTGGTTTTTCCCAATCAATGCAATGCAATTAGCCTAAATTAGCCTAAACTGAGCACTACCCAAATTTAGAGAGAATCAATCAATCAATACTGTAGTCCATGCTAGCTTTATAGTCTCAAAACTATATATGGAATAAGTTGGAAGTCTTGTAGGATTCTAGCTGACTGAAATATAAAGTTTGAAATACTGTCAAACATCATGTCTAAATATTACCAAGGTGTTTACTATTCCTTTGACCTCTGGAGAAGAAAAAGGAATTGGGGCACAGATTCAACAATAATAGAATATGTGTAATAATTTATCTGAAAAAGTGTTACTAAACAAGTAGTAAAACTTAGGTCAACCTAAAAGAAAAGAAGATCAAAAATATGTGAAATAACAATGGAATCTATAGGTTAGAGCAAAATCTAAATGCATTCCTATTCATCTTGGAATAAATGCATATTGTAGTTGGTAAAGCTTATTTCTCTTACTCTCTCATTTAAATTTGTTAAAAGAAAGATATCTGAATAGAAGAATATGACAGTATTGCTTAAGAATTGTCCCCACACAGGCCCATTAAATTAATTGGATAATGCTTTTTTTAAAAGCTTATTTTAAACTACATAAGAGGGAAAATCAAACTATAAACAGGCATAAGATTAATCAATCTTCTTTTTTTCTTAAAGGAAAAAAAATCCAAATCCAAATAAACAAACCTTCAGTTAGAAAAATAGAGTATAGGTGAAATGTGCATTTAATAGAATGATGTGAATTAGAAGAACTGACAAGAGGATAAACAATTTTAATGAGTATATTCTACAAATGTTAATAAATTGGCAGAAGAATTAGATTGAAGAACTGTGTAAATATTCATTCACTTTTTAATAGATGTTTTTAAAAGATATTACAATTAATCTTTTTTTCCCTTGCAATAGAGCCAGAACATCTTAATTATCACTTGCTCCAGAAGCAAGATGAGAAAAAAGATTGATGACCAATGATTTTGTGGTAGAAAATGTATTCTTTCCCAATTCTCACTCTATCTTGATTCAGAGAGCATACCCAGCCATTTTCTCCACCAAATGCTTTCTTAGCCTGAGGAATCTGAGCCTCATTTCATTTCCTGAGTCCCCTGCAACTCCACTGGCTCTTCAATGACGGCAATTGAGTATGTCAGCAAAAATTTGCTGTTTGGGAATACC
>JAOYMU010000292.1:55017974-55029249 GCA_025802295.1 Psammodynastes pulverulentus | reverse complement strand
GTGGTATTCAGCAGGTTCTGACCAGTTCTGGAGAACCGGTAGTGGAAATTTTGAGTAGTTTGGAGAACCGGTGGTAATCTTCCTCCAGGAGTGGGGGTGGGGGGGAAATGAAGATTTTACAATATCCTTCCCCTGCCACACCTACCAAGCCACACCCACCAAGCCACGGGCACAGAACCGGTAGTAAAAAAAAATGAATCCCACCACTGTATACAAATATTAATAATATGCTCTGAAAATCCCCAATAAGGCAGCTGTTTATATAAGAAAGGAGAGTATGGCTGCCTATTGAACTAAAGGTCCTCGAAATCAATTTCCATAAGGTCCAGCAATCATAGCTGTACTATGCATTTAAATTGCTTTATACAAAAATTGTTGAAGATCATTTGAACTCATATATGCTGCAACAACTTCCATAGCTGGAAGTGAGAAGAACCCTCAGTAGCAGGATGCACCACTAACTTCCTGATATCACCATCTCTACTTTCACCCATGGGCTCCTTTCCAACAACATCAATATTGCCATACTTCCTTCTGAAGGCCAGATATTCTATAAACATGATTTTGATGGGGTTCCTCAGAAAATGACCTACTGTGAGATAGCTTTAGTTACTACCTTTATAAAGAAGTATTATGATTACAACTTTTTTAGAATGATGCATAGAAAGTGGGAAGCTAGGTCAGTGATGAGTTGCTCAAAGTAGTGGCAGTCTTCATCATCATCTAATAAGAAGACTATTTTTGTATGTAATAAAATTCAAGGCATATCTGAGCACATGCTTTTCTGTAGACAGAAATATGGTACAAAAGTATGCCCATATTTCTACTGAAATTATATTAACATTTTATATCTCTATAAATCAATTAGCCAATGCTAATTTTCTACAAACCATTAAGCGTTTACATTATTGGTCTTTGAGATATATAAATTATAACTCTACTTTACAATTGCAAATCTACAGTTCAGTTTTATAGAACTCTGTTTAGCAGAATAAATTGGATTTAGTTTCTCATTCCAGATTCTATCTGCTTAGCTTTGGGTTTCAGATGTTCAGGAGAGAAACCTTTGGAACTAACTCCCTTTCTTTGATGGAAGCTGTCCCTTTCTTTAAAAAAAACTGTGCACGCTTCTGGGAGCTCTATAAATCTCTCAGATTTGCCTGTTGAACAGAAGCATGGAAGAATATAACAATCCTTCCTTTCTGTCCCACAGTAAAGTTGGCACTGGGCTTGCAACTTCCCAAGAAACCAGTAATTATTGGATATCAATGCCCACTTGAAAAATGGAAACCAAGAGAAAAACCTTCAAACACACAGTCTGAATATGTAGTGAGACAGAAAGTATTTTGAAATAATCTTTTGTGTTTTCATCTGCATTGAGAGGCAACATTTCAATTGGAGCAACTGTGCTGAATATTCACATCTACATCAGTTTAGGCACTTATTGAAAACATAAATATAAAATTGAAGAGGCAATTCAAAGAAATCTTAGTCACACATACACAATTAAGGGACATCCCTGTGTGGATGTCTCAGAAATCAAGATAGTAGTCAGAATCATGAGATTAAGCTCTACATGTTTTTCCTGCATAGTGCTTAATATGTGAAGGATTAGTAATTGGAATTTGGAAGGGCCAATTGTTCAAAGTAGCTGGCCAGCTATTTAGTTGCTTTGCCAAACATTTTCTCTACCTAACAAAATATAGCCTCTTAGGAATCCAGATCACAGTATTAAACTATATCCGGGTCTGACCTCCAGTCTTAGAATGATATAATTTCTGGGCTTTTATGTATACAAGCCAAGTAGAAACAATTGAAGTCTTCCACTAAAATTATTATGATAATTCCCTGTGGTTTATTTTTATTTTTTAGTTGATGAAAATATAAAATACAAAGAAAATAAAAATAATGGGAGACGAGGGGAGGAAAAGGGGAAAGGAAAAAGTGTGGGGTAGAAAGGGAAAAAGAAAAAAAGGCATTCACTTCCAACTTTTTTTTTTTTAGCACAGAAGATTACAGCCTCAACTTTTTACTTTTACACAGTAATATGTACTAGCCCTGTCTATAACAACAAATCTACCTAATCAGCATTTTTTTTTTCATTTTTTCCCCACCACAAGTACAAAATCTAGAAGCAGTTTCCAAAAACCCATTATGCAAATTCTTTGTAGGATGGACGATGTAGATCAGGATGTCAAATTCGATTTCATTGAGGTCTGCATAAGGGTTGTGTTTGATCTCAGGGGGTGGGGGTGTGCATAGTGAGGGGGCATGGCCAGCTTGACGTCAGTCGTCGAGGCTCTATTTTTTACCATGATGGCCTCCTGCAGCCCTCTGCCAGCAAAATGGAGTGTACAGCCTCCCCAGGCCACTATTTTCACTGGCAGAGGGCTGTAGGAGACTGTTGCAGCCAAAAACGGAGCTCAGGTGGGCCTTGCGCAGCCTCCCTGAGTTCTGTTTTCGCTGGCAGAGGCACTGTGGGCTGGTCCTTTGCTGTTTCCAGGGTGGCTTCACAGGCCAGATCTAAGCACCCTGCAGGATGGATCTTTCCCCCGGGCCTTGAGTTTGACACCCCTGTTGTAGATGCTATAAAACTCAAGTGGGTTAATCTTCTCCTAATCTTTGCTATGTCTTTCAGTGTTGATATTTTGTTAATAAGAGTTTCCTGTTTTAGGCAGCATTCTAAATATTGTAGATAAGAGTACTTGAGCTGTATTTCTCTTTACCAAAACAAAACAGGTAAACACGATCCAGCTCCCGACACTTAAAAACATAGCAATTTTATTAATTTTTATAATCTTACGTAGAATCATAAACAGTATTTTCAGCTGAAGAAGTAGATAAAATCTATAAAATGTTATATGGTTAGACAACTAGCTATCCTTTAAGCACAGGTGTTAAACTCAAGGCCCGCGGGCCAAATGTGGCCCGCCACATCATTTTATGTGGCCCGCGAGAGCTGCAAAGTTCCAATTGTCCTTAGGACATTTGGTTACATTTATACTGTCTTACAGTTACATGTGGCCCTTTGAGGGCAACCATTACACTGATGTGGCCCTCGGTGAAAATGTGTTTGATACCCCTGCTTTAAGGTATCAGAAGCTTAACTATGCCTCAATGTTATATTTTCTGAAGATTGAAATTTTAGAATAGAAGTATTTATCTTTATAAACAATAAAAAAATCATTAAACTTAAAAAAAGTACACCCCCCCCCCCAAAGAATAGCTTGAATGGCTCCACAATATCACGGCATCTAATGGACAAGGTGAGGAACCCCAAACACACACAAAAATTAGTGTTATTGAGTAATCTGGTATCAATATACTGATTTTCGTGGTTCATATTTACATAACTTTTGGGGGTATTCACAGGGATAATATGCATTCTTTACCCAATCTGCCATCACCCCTTTATGGGAATATGGCTCACCTCTACTGCTAAGCGGAGTGGAGCTGAGCTGAACTGAGCTCAGCTACCAGTTGGGTGTAATGGTTAATATAATAGAATACAGAATAACACAGTTGGAATGGATCTTGGAGGTCTTCTAGTCCAACCCTTTGCTCAAGTAGGAAAACCTATACCACTCCAGACAAATGGCTGTCCAATCTGTTCTTTAAATCTCCATTGATGGAGCACCCGCAACTTATGGAGGCAAACTATTCCACTGATTAATTGTTCTCACTGGCAGGAATTTTTTCATAATTCTAAGTTGGATCTCTCTTTGTTAAGCTTCCATTCATTATTTCTTATCTTGCCCTCAGGTGCTTTGGATAATAGGTTGACTCCCTCCTCTTTATGACATCCCCTCAAATATTGGAAGACTTCTATCATCTAGTTAGTTAGTTCACTTTATTGTCATTGTACCTCGTACAACGAAATTAAATACCTTCTTCAGTGTATCTAGCTTTACCATATTACCTCTTCTCTTTGTTAGACTAGACATTTCCAGTTCCCACAACTGTTCATTGTACCACTTAGTCTGCTGTCTTTGTCGTTTTTGTTAATCTACTCTGGACTATTTCTAGAGTCACAGAATGTCACCTAACTTCCAGAATTCCCAGCACACCTTGCTGCCTGGAAGATATAGAGAGCTGAAGTCCCAACATTCAGCAGAATCTAAGGTTGGGGAAGACATGACACAGAAACTTTCTTCCTTGGTTCACATTTTGAATTAAAGTAATTAATTTTACAGTTAAATGGATGATTACATTTTTGAGGCAATTCAAGTAACGATACAGAGAAAACAGAGATATATAATGGATTAATTATCTGTAGAAGCTAAAGTCATGCTGCTAATAATAGGAACTGTTAGGAATCTCAGTGGAAAAGATATGAGAAAATCTGGCAACACTATAAGCACAGTTTATCATGTCTAAAGTCACAATTTTAGCTCTTAATATTTAATTCAGAGGAATCTATTTATCATTTCTCTCTCTCTCCCTCCCTCCCTCTTTCTCCCTTTCTCTCCCTCCCTTTCTCTCTCTCTCTCTCTCTCTGACCTCATTTTTTTCTTTACATTGAAAATGATGTTCTATTTATGAAATGCAGAAATACGTTAGGCATATTTGAAGGTGCTTGCGGTGCTCAAAAGTTCCTTTGATTCAACTCAGCCATATTAGAAAGCATGTGGGTTAGTTTTCAGGAAGCTGCTACTTCAGAGCAATAAGAAAGCCTGGAGGAGTCCTTTCTCCTGTCTCCTGGGGCTTATTTGGCTCTCATTTTTCTCTCCTCAATTGGGAAGAACTTTCGTGATCAGCTTATTATGGACTTGCTGAAAACTGCTGCTTGGAGGTTTAATATGAGTTTGATTTATATTGCCTGGAAGAAGAACTACTTATTGAAGTAAAATGACATGGCCTATACAAAGAGGCTTTCCAACTCATCAGTTTTCATATTACTTTTATACGAGGTTCAGAAATGCTCAGGAAAGTCACAAAACTCAGAGAAAGCAAATATTTCAAATCTGCTCCAAATCCATCACTGATGCCAGATGATGTGGTATACAAGTCATCAGACTGAAAGTTCAAAACTTTCCTCTCCTTTTGAGCCCCATTTTTTGGTACTGCTATGTAATCCAGCAAATAGCGTGTGTGTGTGTGTGTGTCCATTTTTATATGTACCAAATGATTGTACACCTGGCCCTAATAGGCAAAACTTGCAGAACAACTTTCTGAGACTTTGGACAGGGCTGCGTAGAAACAGGGAATCTCAGAAATACAGAAAACTGCCTTATATAGCAAAATAAGCTATTGCTCTACCAAGCACAGTCTTTTCTTCTTGTGCTATATCCAGATGTGGTATTCAGCACATTCTGACCAGTTCTGGAGAACCGGTAGTGGAAATTTTGAGTAGTTCGGAGAACCAGCAAATACCACCTCTGACTGGCCCCATCCCCATCTATTCTCTGTCTCCCGAATCCCAGCTGATTGGCTGGGTCTTCTTTTGTTGCCCTGCACAAGAGAACAGAGCTGGAAAGCAGGTTAGTGAGGTGGGGAGGGAATGGGATTTTGCAGTATCCTTTCCCTGGAGTGGGATGGGAATGGAGATTTTGCAGTATTCTTCCCCTACCATGCCCACCAAGCCATGCCCATCAAACCACACCATGCCACACCCACCAAACCATGCCCACAGGACCGGTAGCAAAAAAATTGAATCCTACCACATTCATCATCGGACATTGGCGATCATGTTGGTAATCCTATTTTTATCAACAGCCGCACGAAAAACTGCTGTTGAGTTTTGTCCAAACTAGCCTCTTAGATTTTGAAGCCATGATGTTCTTCTTCTGCCTGGACCTCGTTTGCCTTCAATTTTTCCCTGGAGGATTAAGTGAAGTATGCTGTATTTTTCCAGGTGTCGCAACACATGTCTGAAATATTCTAATGGTTTTGATGATTTCCCTTGGCCTTCCCAAGCAGTTGATTTCCTGATTTCTGATTTTGTCAACCCAGTTTATACGTAACAGCCATCTGTAAATCCACATTTCCAAATACTTCTAGTCTCTTCAAGTGGCTTTCTTTCAGAGACCAACTCTCTACTCTGTAGAGCAGGATAGAAAAGATGTAACATCTGACATGGCTGATTTTCAATTTTAGGCTTATGTTGTGACTGCAGAAGACAGTATAATCTGCAGTTAGTGGTTTACCTGAAGAGAATTGGGATTCAACTGGGGTTCTGCTACATATAGACCATTTGTTCTTTCAGTGAACTCTTGGCTAATAAAGGAATGCTCATGATAATGGATGAGAGAAGATAACAGAGGTAGAAAATAATGAAATAATAATAGCAATATCAATAGCACTTAGACTTATGTACCACTTTATAGTGCTTTATAGACCTCTCTGAATGGTTTTCAGAATCAGCATATTGCCCCCAACAATCTGAGTCTTCATTTTACCCACCTCAGAAGGATGGAAGGCTGAGTCAACCTTGAGCCTGGTGAGATTTGATCTGCCAAATTGCAGGCAGCTGGTAGTGAGCAGAAGTGGCTTGCAGTACTGCACTCTAACCACTGCGCCACCGAGGCTCTAATAATAAGATTATGCTATGATTGATTCTTATGCTTTCTCTATCCAGATGTGCATTTCTCCATTATAATAAGCATTTTTGTAGCATCCAACATATTATTAAAATAAACCCTTTATTTCTTTACTTATATTGGTGGTCAGGCTGCGATTTATTCCTAATTTAACGATCCCATCATTTTTAGATTACGCTTACTTTATTAAGCACATCAGTCTGAAAGCAAATCTATTAATTGTAATGCAACTATATTTTATTTTCCTTTAAAGTTAGGTAAAAAGAACTTCAATAAGGCCAAATTATTTGGCTATATTGGCGTACAGTTAAAGGCAATATGAGACACAAGCATAGACGTGTGTGGCCCCTATGGACCTGTATATAGTTTGTGTGGTTTAATTGTCACACAGACTCAAAAATCAATACAAAAGTCAATAATAAACATTTACTGATAAAATCCTTTCCTATGCAATTTTGCTAGCTTTTATTCTCAACATTTAGAAGCACACTGTAATAATATTTTAATATTAAATATTTAATATTAAAATTCTTATTAAAACCATTTTTCAAGAATCTAGTTTGTCTTTCTTCTAAGTTTTTCAAGCTTTTTCTAGAAGCTTAATTCTAGAGGAACACATATTAGCAGTTATTACTAATTATTATTATTATTGTGGTCAATCACAGAGTCAACGTGATGTTCCGACTGGATTTGGCATTTTGTCCACTATCAAGTCATTCCTAATTATTGCTATTATTAATAATATAAATGAGTAGCTCATACACCTTTTCTTTTTTTAAAGAGGTAGCACATTTCAATTCCGGGGAACCTAGCATTCAAAAATGACATTTAAAAATAAAACCATGAGAATTCTTGATATTTTCTGTGATTCATTACTGATAATTAGCTGAGAATTTGGTTCTTTGGTCATTTCCCAACTAGTGACTTACAGCGTTTTTTCTAGATGCCTACAACCAGTGTCCCCAATACTCATAATACAGCCAGGCTTTATATTACTTAAATAATGGCTGAGTAATACTATGAAGCTATTATAAATCAGTAGCATGGGAATGAAATTAGACTCAGTAAATGCTTTAAATAGGGAAGCATGTGAACCTCCAGATGTTGCTAAATTATGACTACATGTTCTATCTGAAAGGTCAATTTAATGGCTTCCTGGATCATGAAATTATATTGGAATCTTTTTACTTGAAGAGGAATATATGTACAGAACAACCTAATGTGTGAACATAATAAATGTGAGTCTGTACATAAGGAAGTCTGGTCATAAAGAGTTCAACACATACAGGTAGTGCTAATTAGTGACTGCAATTGGTTTTGGTGAAATGGTCATTAAGTGACATGGTTGCTAAGTATGATGGGATTACAAGAGAGAAATGGCACTGGAGATAAATCAAAATTGTTATGTGAAAAATGGAATAAACCAGCGTTAGTCTTACAAATAGGTGGTATAATGTACCTGAGTAAGATAATAAATGCTTGGACATCATTAGCATTTTTTGAAGAGTTTCTCCAGACACTATAAATAGTCTCATCCCTTTTACTCCCTTGTGTCCTGATATGCTAGAGAATGTCATTCAGCGGTGGGATTCAACAGTGGTGGGATTCGTACCTATTCGCGAGAACCAGTTGTTAACTTTCTAAGCAGTTCAGAGAACCGGTTGTTGGAAGAAATCTCCTTTACAGGGCTAACCCTGTAAGGAAGGCAGGGAGGAAACATTCTGTTGTTGTTTCTAGCCTAATCTTTATTGCCCTGCTTACAGAAACTGCCTCTTGGTTAACCCATAGAACAGCTAAATTTTCTTGGCAGTATGCCCAGACTTACTGTCGCCTGAGCTCCACCCAGTCACATGATCACCCAGCCGCCACGCCTACCCAGCTGGTCATTAGGGCAGAGAACCGGTTGTTAAATTATTTGAATCCCACCATTGAATGGATCCAAATCTATCTACATCAATTGCTCTCCTGTTCCTTGCCCCTTTTAAAGTGCAAGGCTGTCTCTATAGCACAAGACTTTGGAGGCCCTTTTCTGCTCACTTCACTTTTGTGCAGCTGCCATCTGAGGAAAAAAGGCAGCCTCTACCCTTTTGGCAACTGGGCGCCTTTGTTGATTTCATTTTACCTAATGTAATAAAAGAGAAAAGGAAACAAAGAAGGAAAATGTGCATTTCTGCGATACAAATATCTTCATAAAGCATTTCTGAAGTTATATTTTCTTAGCCCCCTGACAATCTCATTAATCATATAAAAAGACTTCATTGTTTTCTCTTCTTGATAGAATTTTGCCCTTTGTAAGTTTGCTCAAATTTTCATGCCGCTTCTAAAAATATGTAATTTGGACCTAGAAAAGAAGAATGCGTGCACATGTCACATTTATGAACAAGTGTTTCTCTCTATCCAAGAGAGGTGAACTTTTCACAGGCATTTCATTTTATTTTTGGAATATTTAAGAGCTGTGGTGGCACAATGGTTAGAATGCAGTATTGCAGGTTAACTCTGCCTGCAGTCTGGAGTTCAATCCTTACTGGTTCAAGATTGACTCAGCCTTCCATCCTTCCGAGATTAGTAAAATGAGGGCCCAGATTATTGGGGGGAAAATGCTAACTCTGTAAACCGCTTATAAAAAGCATTATGAAGCCATATATAAGTCTAAATGCTAAATGCTATTAAAAGCTTTTAGGATTAGGTGATGACTACAATCCTATCAGATGGAATATATGACTACAGCAGTAATGTTCGTGTAGATAGTCTACAGATAGATGGAAAAGAAGCCTTTTAAAAAACAGAGTTGGCCTCACTTCCAAATACTTCATTAAAGAGGATTTCGATTTCCCCATCTTCAAAATCTGGCCACATGTTTTTCCCAAGGCAGAACCTAGAATTGCCCATTTTAAAGCAACAATGCCAGATGAGAAGATCTTAGCCTACTTATTTATTGGCTTTTGCCATTTGCTTTGAGCTTCTCCACCCGTATTTCTTTCAGCCCAAAATAACAATTCTCATATTAAGGGGATATAATTCAGGGGGACTCACCAATTTACATTGCCTTGGGCTCTCTCAGAAAAGCAGGATATTAACAATATGAGCATCATGATCATTATCATCATCAACACAAACCACTCTAAGGTACCACATAATGTATGCAAGCCTCATCTATGTTAGTTAAATAACAACTAGATTTTACTTGCTGCTCTTGGATTCCATCCCAACCAAGCACATCTGCAGATTATGGGGAGGAGGAGGACATAGCTACAATGGGAAATCACAACACCTTTTTTTTTGTTGAAACACACATAAAAACCAGGCAGCTTTGATTGCTTTATTATGGCCACCATCTTAAATTTATTTGACTCTACTCTGTAGACTCCCCTGATGCCAACACATGAGCCCCAAGCCCCAGACAACCTAGGCAAGACCTATACATATTCTACTAATCAAATCTCTGGCTTCATTCCTAACCTTTGGAATAAATTACAATGATGTTTTTCAGCTATCTTTATCTCAGTGATTTACAGGAGCTGTGGTGGTGCAGATTAGACTGTATTGCAGGCTAATTTTGCTGACTGCCAGCAGTTCGATTCTCACCAGCTCAAGATTGACTCAACCTTCCATCCTTTTGAAGTTGGTAAAATAAGGACCCAGATTTTGGGAGGCAATATAAAGGTAAAGGTTCTCCTCACACATATGTGCTAGTCGTTCCTGACTCCAGGGGGTGATGCTTATCTCCGTTTCAAACCTGAAGAGCCAGCGCTGTCTGAAGATGTCTCTGTGGTCATGTGGCAGGCATGACTAAACACCAAAGGCGCACGGAACGCTGTTACCTTCCCACCAAAGGTAGTCTCTATTTTTCTACTTGCATTTTTTACGTTCTTTCAAACTGCTAGGTTGGCAGAAGCATATTTCCTAGGTGGGCAATATGCTGACTCTGTAAACTGTTTACAGAGGGCTGTAAAGCCCTGTGAAGTGGTATATAGGCCTAACTGCTATTGCTACATGTAAAAAATCCTTTTGAAAAGCCAAATAAAATGTGTCACCATCGAACATATTATATAGCAGATTTCAAAAGTTTCCCATCTCTAATAGATATTGTCCCTGTAATGGTACTAACTTTGAAACTGTAGCTCATATTTCATTGCCCTTTTTCAGCACGATATTTATCTGGCCTATTTTAGAATCAAGACCAAGAGGGTGCATTTCTGTATTAAAATTTAACTATCAGACAAAAATCCTAAAATTACAGTGGTGACAGCCAAATTTTTAAACATGGCTATAAAAACAAGTTATTTAATAAGAAAAGTAATGAGTTTGAATTTTTAAATGTTTTACTATATATAATATTTATCAATACATCTTTTTAAAAACCCATTTATTTTATTTGTTAAATTTTTATCGTATACCAATATTTAAAACAGTACCTGCACTTTGTTTTGGGGAGGTTTTTGGCCATGCATAAAAATTATTATATACACTTGTGGAATGCTAGTCAGAACAGAGTTTGCCCATTGTCCCCAATCCTCCACTTTATTATTATACAATTGGCTTTTAAGCCAAATGCTTAGTATATTTTAAAAGAAGCAAAGGGGGAAAAAAGCCAATCAGATTTTCCAATAAAAACAGAAACAAATTTGTAGTCCCTTGTCTCTTTGGGCTGAGTGAACCGTCAGCTCAAATTTTCAATTGCCCGAATGCAGCCATATCGTCATTCTCTGATCTCTGAATAATGGATCTTTCTCTTG
>JAOYMU010000292.1:54944548-54955420 GCA_025802295.1 Psammodynastes pulverulentus | reverse complement strand
CCGATCTACGGCCATACCCACCCAGCAACTGGGCAGAGAACCCCTTGCTAAAAAATTTGAAGCCCACCCCTGGTCCTTGCACTTATGACCATCATGGTGTCCCCAGGGTCACATAATCAGCATTCAGGTGCTTGGCAATTGGGATGTATTTATAACAGTTGCAGGGTCCCAGGGTCTCATGATCGCCATTTGCAACCTTCCCAGCCAACTTCTGACAAGGAAAGACAAGAAGGGGAGCCAGATTCCCTTAACAAACATTTGATTTGTTTAATGACCATGACAAAAGAGATAAAATTGGGCAGAATCACATGATGACTTACTTAACTACCTCACTGCTTAGTCACAGAAGTTCTAGCTCCAACTGTAATGGTAAGTTGAGGACTACATATAATTTTATAAATCCCAACTACCATACAATTCATTCTGAGTGGGTAAAGCACTTATTATTCTATAACTCTATTCTATTATTATAGGTGCAGAAAAAATATATTATTATATTTTATAGATATAGAGAAAATGTGTGAAACATATTTGGGGGTCTGGGGGAAAAAAGCACCAGACAATTTTGAAAACTAAGAGCCTCATTCCATTTGCTGCAATGAAGTGCTGCTATTGAGGTGCATTGTTCATGTCTTATTTTGCATATATGGAATTAAATCAAGCAGCAGCTGCTAACATACAGTAGCTTTGGGTAGCTTATGCAACTACATCCTACTCTAATTTGAAATCTAGCATAGCCAAACAAAGAAAGTTTTCTACTGAAGCACTAGCTACAAACTTTTCTGAAACCAGCCCCAATAGGATCCAGAGTCGGAAAGAGGAGAAGACAAAAGCAAATTATTTGATTATTAAACTGAATATTATATACACCATGTTTCTCAATCTCGGGAACTTCAAGATAAATTGACTTCAGCTCTCAGTATTCTTTTGCCACCGTGAATTTTCCCTCAGTTTTACTTTGTATGTAGGCTGCCAGGAAATCTCAGAATGGTAGGGTAACCTAGGAAAGTTATGTAATATTTTGGACATTTCACCATATTATAGTCTGGAAAACTCCATGGAAATGTACATGTTATTATTAAGAGTCAAGCTTGATTTGAGGGAATATTTACCTTTTACTTTGGTTATTTTACTTCAAGATACTGGGGATTGAAATGTGTGAAAATTATAAATGTTACTCTAGTGCTACCATATTTTCTCCAAATGGGAGTAAGAAATTGGAATTCATATCCCATAACCTTGCATGGTAATGAATGGAAAAGGCTTGCTAATCTGTATAATAACTGAAGTATTTAAGTGTGTAATACAATTACCATGGTGTTGAGATAAAATTTTTAGCTCTTGCTCTCTCACTGACTCTATTTTCTTACTCACACTCAGACTTATGTAAACACCAGGCTTGGCTTTAAGATTTCTATAGTTTTCAGAGGCTTTGCCTTCTTGAAGCAACGTAAGTACAATAAGCAATGGTTCTGGCTGCAAGAAAAATGTTGCATTTTTAAAATTCAGCCAAGCTGGGCATAATTTTGACCTTAACTGTTTTTTTAAAACCTTTCTTGATCTAAGCATTTCTAAATAAAATATTGGATTACACGTCAGTTATCTTTCCTGGGCAACCAGAATCATTCCTCCTCAAGTGGTGACTAAGGAATCAGAAAAGATTGTGAAATACACCCTCTGTGTCATTCCTCATCCTTTGGGGAAATGAGTAAATGAATCCTCTGCTTAATGGGTTTGCCTGTAAACAATAAGGACAGCTAGAGCCCCTGGCAGTTGTTCCATATTAGCTCTTTCTTTGTACTTCTTGGTAGGAAAAGCCCCAGAGATACATAATACAAAGAGTAGCATGCATGGAGTGATGATGGAAGCTCCCATGTTAACACTGCATGGAGTCCTATAAAGTTCCAGGCCAAAGACTGGCATAAATCTTGTCTTTCAGCTGTTTCTACCCCATGCAATAGACAGGAACACATCTGAAAATCACTGGGCAACTATTGTTGATGCCTCTGGAAACAGGTGTCTGTATTATTAACTTCTTAGGGATTTGCTGTAGCATGAAGATAGCCTGGGGTTCCCTTTTTCTGCCAGCCCTAAATGCCAGCTGGCATCAATAGCAAGCTCTGTATGGCATAAGGTAGATCCTTAGTGAGATACCATCATTTTTCTCAAATGACTCATTCTCTTTGCTTTCATGTCTGGGCAGGTAAGTTAGAGGTTTCCATTAAAGCTCGATCGTAATTCCATAGAGGTACCTGATTTGAGATAACTTTGGAAACTCTCTTAAAACTTTCTATATCAATTCCGCAGGGAGGCGGTGGCTCAGTGGCTAAGATGCTGAGCTTGTTGATTGAAAGGTCGGCAGTTCAGCGGTTCGAATCCCTAGTGTCATGTAACAGGATGAGCTCCTATTACTTGTACCAGCTTCTGCCAACCTAGCAGTTCAAAAGCACGTAAAAAATACAAGTAGAAAAATAGGGACCAGCTTTGGTGGGAAGATAACAGCATTCCGTGTTTCTTCGGCATTTAGTCATGCTGGCCACATGACCACGGAGACGTCTTTGGACAGCGCTGGCTTTTCGGCTTTGACATGGAGATGAGCACAGCCCCCTAGAGTCGGGAAAGACTAGCACATATGTGTGAGGGGAGCCTTTACCTTTTACCTTTACCTTTTACCTTTATCTTTATATCAATTCTATTATCTTTCACCCCTCAGAAGAGAAGAACAATATGCCACTTAAATTTCATCCTGTCATCTAATACAATGTCATGTTCAATATGCAAAGGCTATCTTGGAGCAGCTTCTTGATTTGTGGCTCTGGAGTTAGCATTTCTGTATTCTTATATTTTCTGTTGCTACTTCAGAGAAGATAACAACTCAGGATATCAGGATTTTTGTCCACTTAATTTAAAACTCTAAAACTTTATAAAAGCTCTCCTGTTTAGTTAAAGATTAAATTGTCTTTGTCCAATCTTTCTTTTCATTATGATTGTTTTGGGGAGCATGCACTGTTAATCTATAAAGAATCTACTGTCTTTTCCAACTCAAAGCTTGTTTAACACCTAAGTTCAAATTGTATGTATGAATCTCTTTTAAAGCATAATAATCTGGCAAAGGAGTTTTAGATAAAAAGGGAGTCAGGGTCTCTCAAATTTCAAGGCAATACATATTAAATGTAAATACATATTAAATGTAAACAAAGGAATATTTATTTAAGAATAAAGGAGCATTTTAGCTATTAGTATTTGAAAAGGCATAATAAAATTTCCTTGTTTTTGTCTTGGGTGAATTTATTCTTTTAACTATAGGCCACCCAGGGTGATGGAATACAGCTTTCAGTGCCTAAATGTTTTCATTGGAGAAATCCATATAAAAATATTACATTAGCCTGAAGTATGCCAAGTTAATGTATTGTTGACAGGGGAGTTGCTTCCAGGGAAAAAAAGTTCAAATGGATAAGGACAGACATTTATGTTTCATACTATAGATGATACTAAATGCCATGAAACTTGGCAATAATAGAAAAACATGAGGAATAGAGATTTAAATGATATAGGTCAATAGGATGAAGAATGACATACTTTACTTATCTATTCTGGATATTTTAGTAGGAAATTTTTGTTTTATGTTTTTAATTCTGTAAAGTGTAAACCATTGAGAGTTTAAGGTGGTTGATTGCAGCAGGCATCAATTCTATAATAAACAAATAAATAGAACAAACTTCCAACAATAAGTTCCTGAATATATGAGAAAAGAAGGTAAAGAAAAATAAGTGAATTCCCAAAACAGAATAAGCCATTGGAGGAATGTGACTTTGCCAAATGCACCCAAGGAAATTGAGTTTTAGGAGGAGGAGAAGAGATATCACTGTACAGTTCATAGTAAACATGCAATATAATTTTTTTTTTTTTTACTGTCAGATTGAGTGAGCTAAGCAACAATTTTGTACCTTCAGAAATTATCCTTTCTGTGACTACATTTAAGCAGCATGATCTTGGGATGCTGGTATATGGGGCAAATGGGGCCATGTGGGAATGACATTGAGAGACAGGGGGGACAGCTGCATATTAGACAACAGTCAGATAAGAGCCAGTTTAGCCCACAGTAGGAATGTGGGCATGGAAAACATCTCAAAAGGGGGCGATAAAGGTAACAGGCAAGAAATGCACTTCCAGACCTGCAAGATTTTGTTAGCGCAGTGGTTCCCAAACTGTGCGCCGCGGCTCCCTGGGGAGCCGCGCTATCGTCGTAAGGGTGCCACGCCATTTCTGAAAGCCTAGTGCGCATGCGCAGTTACAAGTAAAAAATGTAAAAAAACCCGGATGTACCTATTAAGGGAGCCGCGGAAAAAATCCGAAATTTTTAAGGGAGCCGCGGAAAAAATCGGAAGCATTTAAGGGAGCCGCAAACCGAAAAAGATTGGGAACCACTGTGTTAGCCTGATCATAGCTTTCCTTTTAACATTGATTTTTTTCCCCTCTGATCAAGTGCTTGATGGTTTGTGGTCTTGTCAAATAAGAATAAATTGCTTACCACTTTATCCATGACAGCCAAAATCAACATTAAATGGAAAGTGATTGAACATGGGACAACTGGTCTTCTCAAAACAACCTTGCTTTGGTTGTTTTTTCTGGGTATACAATAAATAGTTTCTTGGAGAAACTGTCATTGACCTCCTAGCTGGCAGAAGGAAAGAAAATGGGGATGAAATCTGAATAGGCTTTAAGCCCAGACTTTAATTGCACTCAAAGGCAATTTGGCAAAATTAGCTATTCTATTACTAAATTGTATAATTGCCATGGGTAACTAATTCCTTCTAATCCTGCTAGAGAGATTTGGTGTCAAATATTTAATTAAGCTTGATTTGTTACCTGGATATCTTATACTTTATATGCAAGATCGGTAGCTTGCCTCCTCTTTTATATTATGCATTATACATGCCTACTTCACAGAGTTTTCCTGAGGAAACAAACACAAGATTCGACATGTGTATTGTCTTGAGTTCTGAGAGAAAAAGCAGGACATGTATTACAATGTTTATAAAAACCCTTGTTATTGTAGTTAATGATTATATCTTTTTAGCACAAGAATCCAGTGATATACACAAAATCTGCTCCAAAACAAAGGCCTGTAGAAAAGAGGTGATATCTGTTAATTTCAATGATTTAGAAAGTATACTGCTGTTGATATGGTATGAAATGTTATTTTCCTTTATTTAACAGCCACCCAAAGCAGCTAGATGATACAGACTCAAATTCCATCAACCATGAACAGCTACTTCAAGGGGGTGGTGCAGTGACGTAGAGGTGGACCTTTCACCTCACAATCAGGAGGCTGTGAGTTCAATCCATGGTAGGGGCAGATATTTCTCTCTCTGGGCACAATGTGAATTTATCTGCTGAACAAAATTCTGTATTGGCAACAGGAAGGGCATCCAGCCAGTAAACACTCAGCTCCATTCAGTTGTCCACCCCACAAGGGATTATGGGGTCATTAAAAGAAGATGATGATCAACAGCTACTTCAAGAACATTTGCACAAGCGCTATTGCCAAGCCAGGCACTGCATTTCTTATTCCATTCTTGTGCATTTGATATGGCTCCTGACTGAATAATTTTTTATTTGTCTCTTAAATATCATCCTGTCATTTTCATTCCATTTATCTAACTCATCAAGACAGACTTGAACAGTATTTATGTCTTTTTGGATATTACTGTAGCTATTTCATCCATTTTTGTGCCATGTGCAAATTTGATAAGCATTACCTCAATTTCGTTATCAGACTCTTTAATAAAAGTTCTGGGCCTAACCTGGTAGCATCCATTTGATACCTTACTACAATTTGATAAGCATTCTTGGAGTATGATATTTGAGTCAGTCATGCATACATATAATTATTGTGTTTTCTAGCCTACATTGCTAGACGGAATATCATGCCCAATATTTTTGTGCTATGTGGCATTTACAAGCACACAGCCAGTTTCTGATACAAATTCAAGGCATTTATTGCAGTTGAAAATCCTTAACTATAATAACATAAGCATCTTGCAAACTGCACGCGTTCTGCTTAGATAATGAAATCATGAAAGCTAACTTTACAGATTATTCAGAGAGAGAGAATATCAGTTTAGGAA
Source organism: Psammodynastes pulverulentus (assembly GCA_025802295.1). NCBI lineage: Eukaryota > Metazoa > Chordata > Lepidosauria > Squamata > Psammodynastidae > Psammodynastes > Psammodynastes pulverulentus. The sequence continues at coordinate 54,949,289 of JAOYMU010000292.1, read as the reverse complement.
TGACCAAGAGTGTTCAGTCTCCAGTCCAATGTCTACACAGTAGAATCCAAAGCTACAACATGGCAAAACAGAGACTGCCCTCAAAGAACCACTCAAACCACAATTTCCTTTATGTAGCTCTTACTACTGCCTCAACTGATTTGCAAGTCACCCTTCTTTATTTCACGTAAATGGTTGACTTGCTTTCTTCTTTTGTACATTTGCAAATGTTGTAGTTTACTCAACCTATTGCAGGAGACTCAACCTGTACCTCTATCTCCTCAGGTGTGTTCTCTTTCCAGTAATTATTTCTTCCTTCCTGCTTTGATGAATGTATATGGCTGCCCAATTCAAACAGTCCGATTCTGAGCATCTTAGAACAACCAAAGTAAGTAGGAGTTGTTTGTTTTTCTTTTTTCACTCCGTTTCTTTTTTTCCCTCCTTTTTCTATTTTTAAACAAGAAATAGCGGAGATTTTGGAACTTAACTCTAAATGAATAAATCAATCCCAGTGATTAATAGCCTGCATTCTCATTCTGATGGACTGACATATAGAAAAAGACTCACATAGAAAAATAATATTGCTGATGCTAGAAGAAAACAATTTGTCCCACTGTCTCCATTTCCAAAAAGAAGAAAGAACTATACAGATCTGGATTAATTGAAAATCACTGGCGAAAGCTTAGTATATATTGTTCTGCTGAGTAATATAAGAGAAAAGGGAAAGAAAGAGGTGATAAATAATTCAGCTTTTCATCTTGTTCTTCATTCAGCTTCCTCCCTAGCAAATATCTTTATTCTTAATATCTTCCAATCAGCTTTCATTTTGACAGGTGGGAGGCATTGCTGCTGGCCACTCATTATTTTTATACTTTGCACTTTTAATCAAAATTGGACGCAAGCAATTAGTCCAGATTATAAGTCTCCTTTTTCAAACTGTACATGAGTAGGCTATAAATCAGCAATCACCAAGACATGCTTATTATAAACTGTGCCTTGTTGGTCTGAGTTGTACATATGTTGCATGGATGAAGATTTGGAGTAGGACTTAAAATCCACATCAAGGTGAATAAGAAATTGATACATGTCATATGAGAATTTCAACACAGATTGGGTATAGGTAGTCCTCAATGTATGACAACAATTGGGACCAGAATTTCCATTGCTAAGCAAGGAGTTTATGAAATGAGTTGTGCCTGAATTTATGATCTTTTTGCCATGGTTGTTAAGCGAATCACTGCAGTTAAGTGAATCACATAGTTGTTAAGTGAATCCATCTTAACAGAAGCTAGTTGGCAAGATCGCAAATGGAAATCACCTGAACCTGGGAAACTTCAGCTTGTCTTAAATATATGCTGGTTGCCAACCACCTGCCTCTTGATCATATGAACATGGGGTTGCTGTGAGATGCTTGTAAGTATGAGGATTGGTCATGTCACTTTTTTCAGTGCTGTTATAACTTTGAATGGTTGCAAGTCGAAAACTACCTGTGAAATAAGGAAGAGAGGAGATCAGTTGCATTTCATGCCGAAGAGCCTATTATTGTTCTGCTGAAGAATCTTTGGTGGTTTTTCTATCCTGACTCTGTAGTATAATGATCTAAGTGGCTTGTTCCTCCAGTGACAAATTACGCATCCAAACCATCTTGGAAATAAAAGCATTATGTGGAAGAATGTATGAAATAATAAAGATTGGCCCATAAGCTTAAATAAATCTGTTCCATTTGTTATTCTGAATGAACTTTCTTGTTCAACCTTTTGTGTATTAAACTGGATTAACCTGAATATGCAACTTCCCTAGAATGGGAAGACAATGTTCTTATTTATTATTAATGTCAGAGTGAATAGTCCATATATCCTATAATGGCTCTTTTTTTTTTTGAAGACAGGAAAGTTTGCCCTTTGCTTCTCTGGTACTTGGCCAATTTTCCAAGATTTCTCAAAGATAATTGAGGTTCAACCAAGGCCATAGGAAGTTACTTCAACATCCTAAGATGCTGGACTGCAAGATGTACATGTGCTTATTTTAAAATATTTCTATAGGGAGTCAATGACTTAAGACCACAATTGAGCTCTTTTTGGTCATAGTTGCAGTTGTAAGTTGAGTCACTGCATGACTGGATTTGATTTTATATCAGTTTTTACAATGGTCATTAAGTGAGTCACCTCAGTAATTAAGTAAGTCATGTGGTTGCTAAGTAAATCACGTGGTCAAAAGTTGGATTCTAGATTATGCAATGGGCATTTTTTTTTTACAAAAAATAGTGGTAAGATACTATCACAAAACCATGGGACATTGAAACTGGTGTAAATGTGAACCAGTTTCTAAATTCCTGAAATGCAATCATGTGATCCCAGGAGTGAGGTGCCAGTTGTAACTTTGGAACAGAGGATAAGCTCCCTTTCTGAGTCTGTCACAATTTCAAATGTTCATTAAGCAACTGGTTGTAAATTAAGAACTACCTGTATGTGATTCCAATAAACCAATCTGGCATTTCACAACAATTAAAATCCATCAGCAATATAAAGGCAGCACTTCATAAATACAATTAAAAATAAAATGATGAAATACACTCAAATCGCAGTCATTAAAACACCAAATCCGTGCCCCAAATACACACAGGGCTTTTTTTTGTGGCGGAATGCACCGGAACTGCGTTCTGCCACCTATTTTCAGTTAGTGTCACGTGTTCCGTCTCCACCAATCACCATGCTCTATAGTTTCCGGTTGCTAGGGCGATGATGAAACAAACGGAGGCTAACGGGGGGGGTGAGTTCCACCACCTTTTCTCTGAGAAAAAAAGCCCTGAATACACACAATAGAAAAGATCACAGTAACTTTTTCCTAAATCATAAAAAATATTCTGGAGTTATGTTTCTATCAAATATCTGTCCTATTTCTTAACCTACTAGTACAATATTCTACCCTATGCTGTAGGAATGTAGCATTTTACCCATCTCTATAATCAATTCTTATGACTGATTATATGGAGAGATTAAACAGTCTGACACCAGTGGTAGGAGTTTCACACTGCTGTTTGTATTATGGTGCAAACTTAGTCTGTACCAATGTTCTCCAAATAAAACTAGATGAAATTGTGCATGTGACCCATCTTGGTTGTCATCTTTTGAGCTACAATCTTGATTATCTGCTAAAGAGCAGATTCCCTTTCCTTACTGTAGGCATAACATGATAGGGAAACCGATTTTATCCACACCAATCGGGTCTTTCAAATCTCTCAATGGTACATTAATTGCCACTGAAAATAAGTCCATCCACCTTGTTCCTACTTGTCCTCTTCTTTTTCCTTCCAACTTTCCCAGCTTTAGAGTCTTCTCCAGAAACCCAGGACTTTGCGCAATGTGTCCAAAGTAGGTTAATTTGAGCTTGGTAATTTCAGTGGTGGGCTTCATTTTTTTTACTACTGGTTCTGTGGGAGTGGTGTGGTGGGTGTGGCATGGCTTGGTGGGTGTGGCTTGGCAGGGGAAGGATACTGCAAAATCTCCATTCCCACCTCATTCCTGGGGAAGGATACTGTAAGATCTTCATTCCCTGCCCACTCCTGGGGGGAGGTTATTGCAAAATCCCATTCCCTTACCACCCCACTAATCTGCTTTCCAGTTCTGTTCTCCTGTGCAAGGCAACAAAAGAAGACCAGCCGATCAGCTGGGATTCAGGAGGCAGAGAATAGATGGGGGTGGGGCCAGTCAGAGGTGGTATTTGCCGGTTCTCGGAACTACTCAAAATTTCCTCTACTGGTTCTCCAGAACTGGTCAGAACCTGCTGAATTCCACCTCTGGGTCATTTGTGCATCAAATGGGAAATCAAATGGGTTGATTTGTTTACATATTTCTCATTAAGAAATTGGCTATGAAAAAGAAGTTTATTTACATAGGGGCAGCACCCATATTTTGGAAACATAGCCTGCAGTTAAAAAAAATGAAATAAATCATATATTAAGCCCACAGATGCAAAAATATTCACTGTTGCCTTTTGCTGTATCATGCAGCTATTTTTATTCAAGCCCTGCTTTAGTTACAGGACAGCTTAGAGGAGCTATATTTTTTTGTGATCACAGATAAGGGAAGATATGATTACCCAGGTGTCTTTGCTCCCTGTTTTCTCTAATAAAGGAAATAGCTGCTTCTCGGTTACAGGTCTGGTGGCAGTTCAGCACTGTGGCAGATTTAAGAGAGGACACATTAGTCATTCAGAAAGCCTCCTGAGAAAGGGCAACAACTGGCCAATGGGACAATTTTGTTGCATGTCACTGTGTGTTTTAAAAGGAAAAATGCATTAGCTGGAAGTAAAAAGCCAAGCAAGAGTAATGGGGAAGGCACAAAATCATCTATCTTTGCCTGGTTTTTCAAAAGCAAAAAAAGAGATGTTTGCCATTTAGAAAGCCTTAGAAATGAGCAATTTTGACCAAGAGAGCAATTATTTCTTTGTTGTGTTAATGAAGGGGAAAAAAAGCAAAGTCACTTAGAGAAGGAAAAAATCAGCAGGGATAGGATAAGCTACCTTTGCTTTATTAATGAAGCTCTAATAAGTATAATAGCCAGCAGCAAAGAGTGGTCTACTATTACATATAAAGAGAAAAAAAGTACATATACCATCCATATATATTCATATTCACAGTCACTGACCAAAATAAATACATAAAGCATCTCTCTCTCTCTCTCTTGCTATCTATCTATCTATCTATCTATCTATCTATCTATCTATCTATCTATCTATCTATTCTATTCTATTCTATTCTATT
>JAOYMU010000292.1:54899278-54909335 GCA_025802295.1 Psammodynastes pulverulentus | reverse complement strand
GGGGGGGCTTGGCCCGTCACCCTCTGCCAGCCTCCCCTCCTGCCCCAGAAAGTTAGTACAGTACAACTCCCCTCCCTGTTTGTTTCCTCTTAATGTTATTTTGTTATTGATTACATTTTGCTAGTTGGAACCAATTCAGTTTTCAAGCAGCAGAAAGAGAATAATTTCAAATAATCATGCCCATTCTCTCTGATCTGGTGGCAGTCTTGTTAAAATGGAACAAAGGACTTTACTCTTCAGACCTGTCTTGGTTTGCAAATGACTTTGCAAGAAAAACCTTTGGCTTTGTTAATTTCAAGCCACCTAATTAATGGGCACTGAGCTAAGACTTTATCTATTATTTTAGGTAGCTACTGAATCTTCCTAATCACCTATAGTTTTGAATGATGACTTTACATATTGCTGATGGGAAAAGAGGGAAAAAAACCTTCTGTGATTTGGCAGCTATTTCTTAAGATGAATTTTTATAATTTCCACATCCCAACTAAAAGAGAAATTAATCACTTAAATAGCACCTTTCATGTGAACATCTTGGAGTGCTTTACCAAACTTAAATTGTACAAACTTAAGTTGAAATAAGCAATAAAAAAGCAAATGTTTTGTGCTCGTAAAAATGAAACTAAGTAGTTTTGAATTAGGACAAATTCGGAATTGGGTATCTGGCAAGAATCATCAGATCGTCTGAGAAAATAAATTATGCTGGGAAAATCAAATAAACATTTGGCATCTGTTCAAAACTTTATTGAAACAAAATACTAAATTACAGCATCAGCTACTGTTACCTGGAGGTTTATTGCTATCTGTGTAATTTCTATTGGCAGCTACGTATACTTTGCTTTCAATTTAGAGATTTCTTGTGCTCCAGCACTGTAGCAGATGGCTTTTGTGGAGGTAATTATTGCACTGATTTTGATGATGATGATTTTATTTTTTGAATATGGCCTTTCATACTCATCTTTGGGGTTACAGAAAAGTTCAGCTTTTACACAGGAATAGCAATAGCACTTAGACTTATATACCCCTTCACAATGCTTTACAGCCCATTCTAAGCAGTTTACAGAGTCAGCCTATTGCCCCCAACAATTTGGGTCTTCATTTTACCGACCTTGGAAGGATGGAAGGATGAGTCAACCTTGTGCCTGGTGAGATTCAAACTGCCAAATTGCAGGCAGCCAGCAGTTAGCAGAATTAACCTGCGGGACTGCATTCTAACCACTGTGCCATCACGGCTCTTGCAATAATGCAAGAGAGTAAAAAATAGCAGAAGACATTTAATAGAAATGTGCAATAGTTTGAATTCAGTTCTCAAAAGTGATACAGAGCATACAATATGAGAGCAATCATTGTAGCATCTTTATGCATCTCTTTAAAGCAGCCATGCCATTTGCTGGGATCATGTGACAGCAGCAGAAGGCAACCATGCAAGCCTGTGAAAAATGTGGCTGCTTTAAAGAGATGTAGAGTTGAACTATATCTGTGGTCCTTCAGATTCTAAAACAGCTTTTTGGAAACAACTTTGAAGTATTGCACAATTGCATGGGGATTTCCTATTTTCTAAATAAGTACATTATGAAAGAATGAAATATTAATAATTAATTAGCAAGAGGATTGGAGTAACAAATTCAATAGGAATATGCTTCTAGTCCTAATTTTGAATCTTTATGTCCTTAAAGTATTCCTGATACTTTGATTCAGATGTCTCAGTGATTAGGAATACCATAGAATGTTGACTTGCAAATAAGTAAGTCAATAGGTTTCTTTGAACAGCAATGCCTATCAATTCTTTAGCTGCCACAAATTATTATTATTACCCTTTCTCATTCTTGGTTTATAAAATACGATTTTTTTGGGGGGGAGCCTTCAAAGTTTTCTGATTATTGGGCTAGAGAATTGTTCAATCAAGGCTCTTTTCTCTTAATATCTGCTTTTTTAGTACAATATTTAAGTAGTTCTTTAAAATATGTTGAAAGAAATGATGAATTTGAGAAATAATGCTGACAAACAAGAAACAGTACTAAGTGAAGCAGCAAAAATGATGATAGGCTTGAGGCTAAATCTTGTGAAGAATTAGAAGAACCGAGTACAATTATTTATGTTATTTTTTTATTTTATTTAGTTTGTCAAGCATATATGAGAAAAAAAGAAATATAATACAAGTATAAACATAACATATAAACAAATAAGTACAAACACAGGTATGAATAAAAAGGACATTAGGACAGGGTTGGTAAGCATATTGGTGTGCTTATGCATGCCCCTTACAGACCTCTTAGAAATGGGGTGAGGTCAATGGTAGATAATCTAAGGGTAAAATTTTGGAGGTTTGGGGAAGAGACTACAGAGTCAGGTAGTGCATTCCAGGCATTTACAACTGTTTTGCTGAAGTCATGTTTTCTGCAATCAAGTTTGGAGTGGTTTACATTGAGTTTGAATCTATTGCATGCTCTTGTATTGTTGTGGTTGAAGCTGAAGTAGTCATTGATGGATAGGGCATTGCAATAGATAATTTTATGTACTACGCTTAGGTCAGACTAAAGGCGATGTAATTCTAAATTGTCTAAGCCCAAAATTTCAAGTCTGATGATATAAGGAACACTGTTGTGAACAGTAGAGTGAAGAACACTTCTTGTGAAATATCTCTGAACTCTCTCAATTGTATTAATGTCTGATACGTAGTGTGGGTTCCAGACAGAAGAGCTGTATTCAAGGATTAGTCTAGCAAATGTTTGTATGCTCTAGTTTAGCAGTTCAGTATTACTGGAGAAGAAGCTACGTAAGATTAAGTTAACAACTCTTAATGCCTTTTTGACAATGTTGTATGTGGGCTCTGGCACTTAGATCATTAGAGATAAGTACTCCAAGGTCCTTTATAGAGTGAGGGTCATCTACTAGGTAACCTTAGTAGCCTGAAGAAGAGAAGAAAAAGAGAAGACACAATAACAATCTTCCAGTACCTGAATGTATCCCATTGAAGAGAATGTGGATTTATTCTCCCAAGGTTAGGACAAGTACCAATGATGAAAACTTTAAAGTGAGAGATGTAAACTTGAAATAAGGGAGAACTTTCTGAACATGAGAGATGTTAAGCTATAGAGCAGGGGTGTCAAACTCGTGTTGTCACAGCGGCATCATGTGACATATCGCGAGTTTCTTCCCCTTTGCTAAACCATTGTGGGTATAGCCACAGCGCGCGACACATCCTGACAGCCCTGCTGTAGAGCAACCTTTTTTTATGGAGTTTTGGGTGCTCCAAGGTTCTCTAGAGCAACCTAGGATACCACATGGGAAAGTGGTATAGGTAGTCCTCAAGATATTATTGTAATTCATTGTTGCAATTAAGGACTTAGGTCATAAAGCAGGTCAACATGGGATCAAACTTGATTTCATGACCTTATTTGTGGTGTCATAAAGCAAACACCACAGTTGTTAAAGGAATGCTGTGATTGTTAGGCAAACCTATTATTCATTATGGAATAGTTTTCAGAAACTGCAAGTAAAGACCAGTTTCCAGCAAAACCTTTGTGAATTATGGTCACACGACCATGGGAGGGACAATGTTAAAACGGCAAAACTGTGTTGTAGAGTCTGTTGTAACTTTGAACAGTTGCTAGCTGTCTGGACATCAGTTGACAATACTGAATGGAAAGGAAGTGAATAGCATTTGTTCATCCTTGGCTATTCTTAGGTACAGAGTTATTTTTGTTTAATAATATATTAGCAGTGGTGTCCCTGTTCAGTGAATGCTAGCAGGCCCATGTAATCAACATCAAAGAGTGAAAACTTTGACAGAGAGTTGATGGAAGAGGGAAAGTTTCTCTAAATACTTATGGATATCTTTGCACTATTTGCTTGAATAAGCTTATACAGCTTGTGCTGATTTCAGACTTTAGAGGGAAATCACTAATACATAATATGTATATCTCCAGGAAGTCTTATTAGTTTTTGTGTGTGCAAGAGACAAATTAGTCCCAGATAATTTTTATGCTTTTGTGTCTTGTAATAATTCTATAAGAAAGTAATCTTCAAATTAGGTTCTGGTTGAACAGTTTCATTTATGCTATGCTATAGCTGAAAGGTGATATCTTCACCCGAAATGCTGATTATTATTTGACAAGATACATTAAAAATAGCTTTAGGTTGATAGCTTTAGAAGCTTCCATCATCTGTTGCAAGTTCTGCTTTAAGAGAGATATACTGTATATTGATGTCATGAATTACTAAGGAAGCTCAAGTGAAGGCAGGAATAGATCCACAGAACATTAATACTGAAAATTAATCTATAATGTTAGACTAGCTTTTCTCTACCTTGGCAGCTTTCAGATAGTGAATATCAACTCGCAGAGTTCCTAGTTGGCTGGAGAATTCTGGGAGTTGAAGTCCACCCATTTTAAAACTGCCAAGGTTGAGAAACACTGTATTAGACAAACAAAAGGTCAAGAACCTGGTATAATAGCACTATTCAGAACTACCCAAAACCAGGTTCACAGTTCTATATAGGTGGGCCACTAAATGAATGAGCTGACTCCCCTGAAAAATAATGTGTTTGTTGAAACTATGTCAGATGTCATAATGACAAGTCAAAATGCTTTGATAATACCAGCACACATTCTTGGAATTCACTGGAATTGGTGAATTAACTTCCAGGTGACTCTGTGCTCTGTTCTGAGACTTTGTTTTATCAAGTCTTTCATCCAAATGCCACTGGTCAATTTTGCACTGATTCGTCCTCCAGCAGAGCCTAACATTTTGTTGCAGCAGCAGAAGAGATGAAAGTAAAAAGTAACTTTGGAAGTTTTGTTGTGATTGTAGCTTCGCAAATACCCAAACACAGTAGACTAGCAGCCAATGTGACTACAGCAATATTAGCAGCTGCCATCAGTTAGAGCCTTCTGGCCCTTTAGAGGTGTGCTCAGATGTTCGAAGTGTGAATTTGCTCTGTGGTTGTGGTGGAATCTAGTCTGCAGTTTCAGGAAAGAGGGGCTTCTTTCCAGAGGGCAAAGAAATAGTGAAGCTTGAAATATATGGTGGGCAAAAGGAGGGGAGACTCTCCCTAGAGTTAGCAAAAAATATCTATATTATGCATATAATTTATTCTGGCAAGATTCTGTCTGAGGGCAAATAAGAATAAAGAAACCATTCAGAAGTAACTCCTTATGTTGCTCTTGGTTTTGGGGTCCGACAGTGGTGTTTCATTTAGGATGGTTGATTCAAGGTTCAATTCAAATAAACAAACAAACTTATCATTTGATGCTGCAGCTCTTAACTAATAATAATGCTTATATAAGCCAGACATTTTAAGTAACATATGATGGTAACAGTGCTTCTATCCTTCTAAGCATCAATGGAGGGAATAGTCACTGAACTCAATATAGTATGAATTCCTCCTCCCCTTGCCCAGGATTTAACTCTGCAATAAAATTTCTTAACACTCAGCATTTTTTTTTTGTAAACCGAGGTAAAAGTTACCATTAATTTCTGAGTGATGATTGAGCAACATAGAACTTTTGGGGACTTATTTCCTTTCTTTTGGGACTCATGAACTGACTTTTGTCTTAAAGGTTAATATCAATAGCTACAACAATGGTGTGGAAAGGTTTTCCTTTTAATGCAGTATCTGGAGTTTGATACATGTCCACTTAGTCCTGCTTTTATCAGGGGCTGATATTATACTCACCGTATTTACATTTGCTCTTGAAGTCAGGAGTATCCAGTCCTTAGCAGAAGTAAGTTTCCTTGATTGAAATTCGTTGATTGGAATTCATTGATTGGAATTCATTGATTGAAACAGTGGAAAGGCTTGCCTTCAGAAATTGTGAGGGCCCCCATTGGAGACCTTCTAGAAGAGACCAAACAGCCCCTTGCCTGAAATGGTATAGACTCTCCTGCTTGTGCAGGGAATTGGACTCTAAGCAGTGGTGGGATTCAACAGGTTCGCACCTATTCGCGAGAACCAATTGTTAACTTTCTAAGCAGTTTGGAGAACCGGTTGTTAGAAGAAATCTCCTTTTGTTTATTTCCACTTTACAGGGCTAATCCTGTAAGGAAGGCAGGAAGGAAACATTCTGGTGTTGTTTCTAGCCTAATCTTTATTGCCCTGCTTACAGAAACTGCCTCTTAGTTAATCCATATAACAGCTAAACGTTCTTGGCAGTACGCCCAGACTTAACTGTTGCCTGAGCTCCACGCAGTCACATGATCACCCAGCCATGCCTATCCAACTGGTCATTAGGGCAGAGAACCGGTTGTTAAATTATTTGAATCCCACCACTGAGCTACATCCAAACCTGGCAGAAGAACATGTCTTCAAGACCTTTTGAAATGACAAAAACGTGAGAAACACATGGTTCTCAAGGAGAACCGCAGACCAGATAGCAGGCATTACAACAGATAAAGCCCACTTCTAGGGTTCCAAAAGAATCAAAGGAATGGAGAATATGCCAATCTTGTTGGAGCAAAGCAGCTGGCCAAATGCTATGGAAGCTAAACTGTACCTCAAATAATTGACCCTATACCATATTAGACATAATTAGCACATTGATTCACACTCAAAAGAAAATGGACCACCAGTGCAGCTTGTAAGACAGAAGCATTGCATGGGCATATCAAGCTTCTGGATGATCTTCAAAGGCTGCCTCACGTAAGAGTTTTGGCAGTAGTCAAACCAGGAGATTATCTGTGCTAATTTGGATTGGATTATAACTAGTTATTTCCATTTTATTACCAAAGTAAACCGGGGTGTAAATTAATTTTGCCAGATATTTTGAAAAGAGGTAATTGTAGCTTTATTCATGCTAACATTCAAAAAGAAATCTATAAACTTACTGAAAAGTGTGCAAAAATGGCTGGTTCATCTTCTGCTTTAATTTTACAGTAGAAAGATCTCTTGCAAGTACAGTTGTACTGTTCCACTTTTATAGTAGATTCTGAAATGGCCATTTGACTCTCCTTAGAGATAGCAATAGACTACTTCATCTATGAAGTATATCTGTTATACCAAATTATTTTTGTCCTGGTTTCTAATGTAATTTTTGATTACATAATGAGGGTGGCATTCAAAAGGGAAATAATACAGAGATACAAAGAATAGAATCAGGACAAAAATAATTTGTTAGCAAGGAGAGTATGTGCAAGAAAGTGATTCCTTCTTGGGAATAAGGGAGAGAGGACTGTCAAATAATAACCATAGCTTAAAAAGCAACGAAATGAGACATTATTAAGATAGAAATTCTATGATGTTCTTAAAAAACAAATAATTTGAGTTACAATTACTTTGATCTTCTGGCCAAAGCCTCAATGTCTTTTCCCCTTGGTTTTTCCTCACATTTTATTTTGTCTAGATTACGGATCTCCAAACTTGGCAACTTTAAGACTTGTGGACTTCAACTCCCAGAATTCCTCAGCCAGCATATTGAATTTGAAATCCACAAGTCTTAGAGTTTCCAAGTTTGCAGACCTATGGCCTAGAAAATGGCATTAAGGAAATAAGAGGACATTGTGTTAGATTCATTTGTTCCCAATTAAGAGCAGAATGGGGAATGAGCCAACCAGTGATGATAGATAAATTAACAACATCTGGAAGACTTATACTTCCATTACCGGACTGGAATGTGATCGTTTATTCTTAGCCAACAGAGCCATTAATTTATATATGTAAAAACTATAAACGGTCAATAAAAGTGAATCTGTGTTGGTTCTAATTGAAATAGAGGTAGTCCTCGACTTACCACAGTTCATTCAATGGCCGTTCAAAGTTGCAACGGCATTGGAAAAAGTGACTTATAACCATTTTTCACACTTAACGACCATTGCAGTCTCTCTATGGTCACATGATCAAACTCAAGATGCTTGGTAACTGGTTCATCCTTACGATGGTTGTTGCTGTGACCCAAGGTCATGTGATCACCTTTTGAGACATTCTGACAAGCAAAGTCAATGGGGCAGCCATATTCACTTAACAACTGTGTTACTATCTTAACACATGAAATGATTCACTCAACAACTGTAGCGAGAAAGATTGTAAAATGGAGCAAACTCACTTAACAAATGTTTCACGTTGCAACATAAATGTTCGGCTCAATTGTGGTTGTAACTCGCGGACTACCTGTACTTGTTCTAGATGACATAATATAGACATTTGCTTCTTTTTCTGTTTGTTAGGATCAGTCAGAGAAGTGAATAGTTTTTACAGTAAACTTCATCTATTTTTCATCCAGTTATTTGACGCTAGAAACGAATGTTCCAAACCACCAAAAGCTAGTTTTTAACTCAGAATACAGAGAATAGTCCAGAGTGTGGTAAATATCCTACTTTTTAAGGAATATTTAATCTGTTTAAAGCATTTATAAATGAAGCTCAGCAAAAGACAGCAAACTATATTCCTTTGTCATTCCAGTTGCTAGGAAGGCATTTTAAACCCCAAGTGTGCCTACAGTTTTCTTTTCATCATCTGCTTCATGGAACCATTAAAGCATTGTTTTATTCTGAGTGCTTTGTGATTTAATGTGCCTATACATCCAATTCAAAGCATTCAGAACAGATCCTGTGAAGAGGGAATCATGGTTGCACTTCACCAGTATCACTGCAGGGAGACCTTCAGACCATGGTGCATTTAATACGAACTTCTTAAGGGATTTTTGTGCTTTATTCAGCTGAATGCTATCGAAGCCTCTTTCAGACATTCAAGGGTAGGCAGGGCCTTAGAGTCTTGCTTGTTCATTTTAAATACAGGTAGTCCTCGACTTACAACAACACTCATTTAATGACCGTTCAACTTTACAGGATCACTGGGAAAAAAAGGGACTTATGATCATTTTTCATGACCGTGCAGCATCCCCCACCACGGTCATGTAATCAACATTCCGACAGTGGGTAACTGGCTCATATTTATAACGGTTGCAGTGTCTCCCTTTTGCGATCTTTTGACAAGCAATGCGGAAGCTGGATTCATGTTACCACCACGTTACTAACTTAACAACTGCAATGATTCACATGACTGTGGCAAGAAGGGTTGTAAAATGGGGTAAAACTCACTTAACAGGATTCCGAAACTTTGGGCTCAATTGTCATACATCGAGGACTGCCTGTACCTGAAAATTTTGTCTGCTTGTCTTTCAATTTACAAGGCATTTTGTGGACTTATTCATTAAGCTGGGCTCCCAAGATGCAGCGAACTAAATCCTATAATTTCCAATTGGATGTTCAGGCTGAGAATTACGAAAGCCGAAACCCAACATGATAGGGAGTCACTGCATTGATGGAACTAATGAAGCTAAAGCTGCTATGTGAAAGAATATGTTCATGCAACATTATTAAATGGACTATTAAATAAGTACCATTCAGTTTTGGGGTGCGGGAGGTGATGGTGGAAATGTTATCTGTTTACCTTCAGTTACAAACTTCCTGTATTAGTTGTTAATTCTTATTCAAAAATCTAACTATTTTCTCAGGTGTTTTCTGATGCCCCCATTGTTTTACTAGTTGCAGCAAGTGTCTCCTAGTACTGAAAAAAGCTAAATAAAAGGGATGAGGTGTGGCCCCATTTTATGCCAGTTGTGTTGAAGGAATGCTTTACAGATGGACGCAAAGGATACTGTACAGTGGAAAGCATGAGAAGAAAAAAAGGAGTATAACCAACTCCATCATTTGTCAATTAGCTTCAAGGATAAAGAGCAGGCAGTAGTGATCCTGCTTAGAGAACTGTTCTTACTATATGTGTTTCAGATGTAATTGACATGTTGTATTGTGTTAGTATACACATTTTGTGCTCCTCTTTGGCCTTTGTAGCCCAAGTTAAAGAGAGTCATAAATCACTCCAAGATTTTTGTTTAAGTAGTACTCTGCTTGAATGTAACAGATAACAGATAATCAGAGTTGGAACCAATCTCTTCTTGAAAGTCTCAAGTGATGACACTCCCACAACTTCCGAGGGCAAGCTGTTCCATTGGTTGGTTATTCTCACTGTCAGAAAATTTCTCCTTATTTCTAGGTTGAATCTGTCCTTGATCAGTTTCCATTCATTATTCTTTGTCTGGCCTTTAGGTGCTTTGGAAAATAGGTT
>JAOYMU010000292.1:54876599-54887326 GCA_025802295.1 Psammodynastes pulverulentus | reverse complement strand
AGACAGTTCGCTTTTCATCTAAGAAGCTTCGTCAACTCTGACTGGAGGGTGGGGAGTGGAAAGATTTATACTTCTTGCAGACAGCAGGTCATCAAAAGAATGCAAATAACCGGCTATCTGCAAGGAACATAAATCTTTCCACTCCCCACCATCCAGTCAAGAGTTGAAGAAGCTTCTTGGACGAAAAGCGAAACATCTTCAAAGGAAAAAAAAGGAAGTCCAGTTGCCTCTTGAAAAAGCACCTTTAGGGCACCTTCTAGAATAGAGTTTCTCAACCATGGCAATTTTAAGATATATGGATGTCAACTCCCAGAATTCCCCAGCCACTGTCCTCCACACATCTTAGAGCAGGGGTGTCAAACTCAATTTCATTGAGGGCCGCATTAGGGCTGTGTTTGACCTTGGGGGACAGAGTGGGCATGGCCAGGGTGGGGTGTGGCCGGCTTGAAGTCACTTGTGTCAGGGGCACCAGTGGTGGCCCGAGGGCTCTGCCAGTGAAAACGGAGCTCGGGTAGGCCACGTGTGTTCCCCGGACCCCATTTTCGGCCACAATGGCCTCCTGCAGCCCTCTGCCAGTGAAAATGGAGCTCTGTTTTCACTGTCAGAGGCACCTTCGCTGTTTCCAGGGTGGCCCCGCGGTCCAGATCTAAGCACCTCACGGGCCAGATCCAGCCCCCAGGTCTTGAGTTTGACACCCCTGTCTTAGAGTTGGGGAGTTGAGAACCTCTGTTGAGATACCTTTCATGGACCCTTTGAATTTAAATCAGCTCAGAACAAAGCACCTTCAGAACTTCAGTCACTGCAGTGCTGTATCTCCCATTAAATCATCGCTTTGAGATCATCAAAAATGATCAATGAGCAGGCCAAAATGCTTTCAGCGAGTGGGAAGCCCAACTAGCACCCCTTAGCAGTTGATAAACTAATGTTAAATTAAATAATTGATGATTTATCAGTGCTTAACGTTGCGCCAAACGGGAAGGTTGAAGCAATTAACATGCAGGTTTGATATGATAATGCTTAGGAGAAATGGCTATTCTTGATGCCGGCATACACTTTTGAATACGTGGCTAAAAAGTAAAGTCATGCCAATCATTTGTAGTGGTTTTGAAATGCTTTTCTAAAAAATGCTATGTTCTTCTGAAATTTATAGGCCATTTTGATACCCAGAGTCACATTGTTTGGGTTGGGCAATTTTATAAAACTACTACATTAATAAATAAATAAGTGGGATGACACTTGGGTTCAGCAAACGAGGCCTAGACAATTTATATATCTTTTTTTTTAAATCTTTTAAAATGAAAATACATATGCTAATCTTTCCCTGCATTTCTTTTAAGAATATTTTTTAAAATAGGAGCATGGATGGAGATAAAAATAGACATGTTAGTCTTCATAAAATATCATATAAAATGCACAAAATTAATTTATGCGTGATTGGGTTTGTATTACACACTAAGTTATTGTATGGCCCAGTGGTGGAATTCAAATAATTTAACAACCGGTTTTGTACCCTAATGACCAGCTGGGTAGGCATGGCTGGGTGATCATGTGACCAGCTGGGTAGGCATGGCTGGGTGATCATGTGACCAGCTGGGTAGGCGTGGCTGGGTGATCATGTGACTAGCTGGGTAGGCATGGCTGGGTGATCAGGCAACAATAAGTCTGGGCGTACTGCCAAGAACCTTTAGCTGTTCTATGGGTTAGCCAAGAGGCAGTTTCTGTAAGCAGGGCAATACAGATTAGGCTAGAAACAATCCCAGAATGTTTCCTTCCTGCCTTCCTTATAGGATTAGCGCTGTAAAGTGGAAAAAAACAAAAGGAGATTTCTTCCAACAACCAGTTCTCCGAACTGCTTAGAAAGTTAGCAACCGGTTCTCGTGAATAGGTGCGAACCTGTTGAATCCCACCACTGGTCATATTATGCTAGTGTGCATAATGTTTCTTATTCCAAAGGGATTGATTTGATAAGTTTATATCTATACTATTTCAGACGATAATAAAATTGGTGTTTAAAATCTACAGATAACTTCCACCTATATAAAATTGCCTCTCTTCTTATTAGTACCTTCTTCCTATATTTTTTTTTTAGCATGGAGTTAAATATAGGCAATAGTTATCTATTCTTAAAGTGATTTTAGTTCTGGCTGCTAAGATACTTTATCATTGGAACTGCTGCTTTTAAAGACAAATACTGAATTTTAGAAGAATCATGAATGTTGGGACAGTTTGCCAAAATGTCACTGGCAAGATATGTTAACTTTCCATGACAACACACTAAACCATTTCTCAATTTTATGATCAATAAGCCATGCATATTGTATCAATATGCCACACGTTTTAGGCTATGATAAATTGGTGCTTCAGATATAAACTTGTGTACAACTGCTCCATATATTGTGTGCATTTTTTTTCCTGCTCTTCTACACAACAAATGTATTAGCTTTCCTCTTCTCTTTTCTGGGAAATGAAATCTATGTGAGGTAGGGGTGATTAAGCACCAGGCTAGATACTGGGAGATAGTGAGTTCTAGCCCCACCTTAAGCACAATGCCAGTTGGGGTGATCTTGGAACTCTCTTTGGAAATCTGGCAAAATTGCACACTAAAAAAAAACTTGTTCTTTATCATCCAAAGTTATAGCACACAGAACAATGGGTTTAAATTATAGGATACTTTAAATTAAATTCTAACTGGATGATAGGGAAAGGGTGGAAGAGCTTTTTAACAGTAAGAACAGAGCAAAAATGCAGCCAGTTCTTCAAATTAGTGGTAGGCTCCCTTCACTGGATGTATTCAAGCAGAAGCTAAACTGCCATCTGTTAGGGTTGCTTTAATTCTGATTTTTGCTTTGAGCAGGTGGTTGGGACCGATGTCTAAAGAATCTTTCAGCTGGAAGATTTTCTGTCTTAGAAAACTCATCTATTCTTGAAGCACATCAAAAAAAAAAAAAAAAAAAGGTCAGGCCCCTATAGATCTGATGGCAGAAAAGAATTTTCCTTCCCAGGAGAACACAAAAGTGAAAGAGGTAGTCTTTTATATTTAAATAGCACATAGACCTAATACAAAGCTCATCAAACAGAGATTCCATATTATGAATATGTAGGAGCAGATTCTTTTTCCTGCAAAAATTTTATATGCTGATACATTTCTTCAGTAATGTAGTTGACAACTGATATTGATAACTGTAGTTGACAACTGATATATATTTGACCATGTACCCAGTATATTTTCAGGTTTTTCCAAAATAGGATCGTTATTACTGGCTTGTACTCTATTGCTATTAATACCATGCTGATTGTTTTTATAGGTGTCTTATAACATAGATCCCTAGGCAGGTCATAAAGAAGGTCTAAATACTCAAGCAAAACTATCTGTGCAATGCAGTCTTAAGAACTGAACCCCAAAGTTAAAGGATCAATAGCCAAATCTTCATTCTATAGTCTGATTTTCCATAGGATGAATTCTGTAATTCAAATGTCATACCAGGTTAGGTCAGCATGGTGGGTGCAGAGCAAAAATCTCCATGCAGAATGTATACTAAATAGATATGTAAGTGGCAAGATAAACCTGCTGTCCCCCAAATACAATTCCATGTATGTTATCTGGTCCCTAGACATTTGACATAATTTCTGAAGAGAACTGGGTATCATCCTTTCTTCTCCAATATGGTAGATTGTGGAGTAGTCCCATAATTTGGTTACTCCCATTCTTTTGAGAAATCCACTTTTGACCTCACTGCTCTGTCATTCCAACGATCATGTGTGCAAAAACATGTGAATTTTGATCATATGTGTAAAAACATGTGCCTCGGTAGTTCGGAAGGTAGAGTGCAGTAATTGCAGGATACTTCTGCTTACAGCCAGCTGCCTGCAATTTGGCAATTTGGCAGATGGAATCTTACTAGGCTCAAGGTTGACTCAGCCTTCTATCCTTCCAAGGTGGGTAAAATGAGCACCCAGATTGTGGGGGCAATATGCTGATCCTGTAAACCGCTTAGAGAAGGCTGTAAAAAGCACTATAAAGCGGTATATAAGTGTGCTATTGCTATTGTATTGCTATTAAAATGGTGCACATGGGGCATAAAATTGTTTCATACCTATAATTTAAGTCATATGTATTTCTCCTTTGTATTATGTTTTTTTTAATCCATCTACTGTAAGTCTCCAGAATGGGACTGAGTAGAAATCTGCTAAATCTTGGCTAACACAACAATAAAATGAGCTTGCTAAATCAGACTATATTTATGGCTGTGATAAATGTTCAGGCTAAATTTCTTGGGTGGAAAAATACATTTTTATTTCTTTTCTGCCTTAGATTTACAAATGATGAAGCATTATACTTCATCCTTAATAACGTTCAAGCGCTGCATGGGTATTGCATTTTAAGCAATTTATTTGAATTTATTAGCCACCCAACTCCAATGAACTCTGAACAATCCAATATTGTTGTTAGATTGCTAAAGATAGAACTATGACATTCATATGGAAGAATTAGCATTTATTATATGGAATGTTGCAATGTTGTGTAGTAATAGGCGAACAATAAGAGCAGCAGACATCAGGGG
Source organism: Psammodynastes pulverulentus (assembly GCA_025802295.1). Lineage (NCBI taxonomy): Eukaryota > Metazoa > Chordata > Lepidosauria > Squamata > Psammodynastidae > Psammodynastes > Psammodynastes pulverulentus. The sequence goes on along the minus strand of JAOYMU010000292.1, from coordinate 54,882,764 downwards.
TTGGTCAATTAGATGGGAAAATGCAGCTTCCAGTTGTCCTTTCAGTGGATGGTTATTATGTCAACTCAGGCTCTTTTAGCAAGATAAGCAAGTACATAAAGGGTGGAGTTAATGTCACATCATGATTCATATTTCATTGTTTCCTTCCCCTACCCCAAGGGTCAGCAGCCCATGGCTCTGGAGCCACATGTGGCTCTTTCATCCCTCTGCTGCGGCTCCCTGTCGCTCAAAATATGTGTTACAACCACCAATGTGCGACACCTACCGGCACACGATTTATTGAGCTTTTCAACCCTGATGGGCCAACCATGGATAAATCCAAGAAAAAGTTTCAGAAGAAAATAGAACATTTAATTCAACCACATATGCTAGTTTTGTGGCTGCTCAGGAAATAGTCAGGCATGGGAAGGGTTTTGTGGCTCCCAGTGTTTTCTTTTCTGTGGGAAACAGGTCCAAATGGCTCTTTGAATGTTTAAGATTGCTGATCCCTTCCCTACCAACTCAGCACATATGCTTGTGGTGTCATCCTGATGAGATGATGTAGAAGAAAAAACCCCAAATACCATTTTTTATTAATTAATCATATAGTCTTATGGCTTCTTAAGACTGTACATTCCTATATGTATTATATGAATATGATGTGCCATGAATTTATTACTTAGTCACTTTCCATGATTTAAAATTTGTCAATTTGGGGATTGTGGTTTGGTGAGATGCAGTAGTTAACGGTGTGTGTGTGTAAAATTAGGGGAAAGATACAAATCCAAGTCTATCCTTTTAGTCCAACCTACCCTACAGGATAACTGTTGTAAGGAAAAAGATATGTGTGTGGGGAGAACAGAGTGATAGAATGTTGAACATGTTGCCCTGAGCTCATTAAACAAAAGGTACTTTTAAATTTGATTTTTATTAAATCTAATATATGCTCAGCTGCATTCTAGTTCTTGGAGACACTTGACATAGAATTTTTCAAGGATGGTGGATCTATTGAGTTTCTAGAGTCATAGTACTTCTCAGTATTATTACCGCCGTGGTGGGGCAGTGGTTAGAATGTAATGCTGTAGGCTAATTCACTGCTCACTCCAGGAGTTCGATTCCCAGCAGCTCAAGGTTGACTCAGCCCTCCATCTTTCTGTGGTTGATAAAATGAGGACCCAGATTGTTAGGGGCAATATATTGACTCTGTAAAACACTTAGAGAAGACTGTAAAGCACTGTGAAGAGGTATATAAGTCTAAGTGCTAATGCTGTTGCTATTACATAGTCTGTTTGCCTATATATATGGAAGAAAGAAAACACCTAATGGAGTTTTACCAAAATATTTTCATGCATCCAAATTCAAAGCCTTTATTGTCATTATACATCATGTATGCAATGAAATTGATTTAGCCTTTACTGGTGCAGTCCATACAAGAATACAAGACAGCCTGAATAATATAAAGAATAATCCTTATACAAGTAGTTAGGGGAAAAAAACCTACTCATACGTTTCCATATGTATGTCATATTATGTGCAACATATATATTACTCTGGTGTATGCTCTTATATCATGATACATACATATTATACACTGGCACCAGTGAAATTTGTCATATTAATCTGTTTGCAGTGCTATATTGTGTTTAAGAGTCTGACAGCCCATGGGTAGAAACTGTTTTTAATCCTGTTTGTCCGGCTGGCTATACTTCTGGTTGTTCTGAATTCCAGATACTAGATTAAACACTTAAGTGTTTAGTCATGGATCTGAAAGAAAGTTTAAATCATCTTTGGATGAATACATTTATAAGTGTACTAGCAATCAGAAATTCAGCTAAATCAGGTTTTCTAATGAAGGACAATATCACAAGATGATTTGGATGATTATACACACAAAATGCATTTCAGACCTTCATGAAAATCTCTACCAGCACTATACACATAAGAGTTATTAGAATTTTGACTTAGAGGAATACTTGTGTTCTACAGTTTCCTTGGTTCCATCTACAGATGATACTTATATTATATTTATAATTATAAACTATAATTAAATATATAACAACTAAAAACAACAACTAAAAAACCCAAAGTCTTCCAGAAGAAGTAAAAACACCGATTCTAAAACCCAGACCCACCACTTAAAACCTGGGGAAGAAGAACAATATAGGATTATAGATTTCTATAGGAAGCTAATGAGATCACTGGTCTTTTCAGTCTTTATGATGCTTCACCCTGATAGTATTCAGTTTTGCAAAAGAAAAAAAAGAGCTTATTTTGAGGAAAGGCAACCTTAATTGCTAAATGAAGCTATATGCACAGACTAGTAGAAAACCCTGAAGGCTTGATAAATCTTTGTTTGGTTGGCTACCTGCCTGGAAGTTCATGCATACACATACACACATAAGGTAGATTCTGAAGCACTGCATAGTTGCTTGCACTTGGCTCAGTGGTTCCCAGCTGTGCCAAGCAGTTACAAATGAATATTGAAAGAATGCCCTGCACAGAGCCATTCTAACCTCAGGTCAAGATGTAGAAGCTAATTTGTTCCATGACAGTCTCCAAACACAGAGAGAGACGGGAATAAGCTGAACAAATGGCCTGCTTTAAAAGGACTAAACGAAAGCTTTCTTGAGCATAAGAAACTTGCTACAAAATTCCATTTAATTAAGCCTGTAACAATTAATGAACTCACTGCATGCCACTAGAAGATGCAACTTTATTAGCAGTAGATGCATACAGTTGGAAGAAAAACTTGAACTGTTTCCTCAGCTATTAACGTTTCTCCTCTACGTTCTTACAGGAACAATCCCAGTAACTGAAAATACTATTGTCCGAATTTTACCCAGCAGTGTCATCTTCTGACTCAGACACCATTCCTGAGGTAATGTCGTCAGTTCTTACATCAGCCTCATTGCTTCCCTTGCAAACCTGTAATTACTCTGCAAGGTTCCTTTCCTACATTTTCCATTTTTACTCACTATTGAAGAACACAGAGTTCTGGCCTGTAATCATAACGTGCATCGGAATTGATAGCTGTATTTGCACAATGTGTATGAAGAGGACTATGAATGCAGGGGCGCATGAATTTTTAGAGGAAGAAAAACCCATTTTCCATTGTAAAATTTATTTTATGCGGTTTTATGTTGGAAACGTGTTGTGTGGGTGAAGTGATATCCATAAGTCCAATCTGTAGAATTCCTATCACATAACTGTGTAAATTACAAATGTAATGTATTCTCCAGCATACAGAATATTATGTAATACAATTGTGCTGTCCTCTCATGGACTTTTCATTTTTCTCCAATATCTCCAACCCCTCCAAGTATATACTTCAACTTGCCTTTAAAATTGTGTTTTGTGACACTGTGTTCAATTTACCCCCTATGTTATGGCTGCATAGGATTCCCCCGCCCCCCATTCTCTTATTTTTGGGGGGAGGGGGAATACTCCCTAAAGAACTGCAATAATTCATACAAATCCAGCATTGACCTATTTGAAGAATTTGCAATCTTTCAATGCACAGAGTGTATCCTTCATATTGTCAGTCTATGCGCTCACATATGTGTTTTTTGAAAGATATAGCCTTTAAACAGACATCTGGAAATGGGAGAGGGAAAATCTACTCCCTATTTGAAAATAAATATTTCTACTCCAAAGTACATAAGAGGTTTATGAGTTACCTAGGCAAATAAGTGAAAACAAAACAAGAACACAATTAATTGCCTTTCCAGTGAATAATTGGTAGAATTTTGAAATTCCCATGGCCCTGCAGAGGATTTAAAACCAACGGAGCATACTTTTCCCTTACAAATTAAGCTAACTGTTTGGCTTGGTTCGTTGGGAACTCTTTTGGTAGCTCTTTGCTCCAAGACAACATTTTGTCACATCAGTTACATGCCAGTTAAATAACAACAACAACAACAACAACAATAATATCATTGGCCTGCCACAGATACTGTAAATTTGCAAATAATTAGCTTGAGGGCGTATTCATTACAGTCCAGCTAATCATGTGCAAAATCCTCTCGATAAGCTTTATTAATTTAATTGAGAGATGCTGGTAAATATCAGATAAATGTCACTGTTTCTGCTTCTGTCTCCATCTTTCTCTCTTCCTTTCCCTGCTACCTCCACCCTGGACGACAGAGGGAAATAGGAAAAAAAGAAAACCCTTCCTAGTTTGAAATTTGTTCGTCTTCTTCTGAACTGATTTTTTTTTTAAAATCTCTTCTCAGACTTGTGGGTAGTACATGCCTTCTTTAATTTGGTCCTCTGTTAGATTTTGCACAGTATTTTAGCTGTTCCTAGAATTGCATTCTTCTGGACGTATAGCTCTGATGTTGTTTCTGAGATCTGTTGCAGCCACACTCCCAGCTTGGGAGTCACAACCCCAAGTGCTTCTACCACCACTGTGTTCTGACCTAAGCTTTCCCAAGAGCACAAAGCCAACTCCATGTCCCAATAAAACACCTTTTATTTAGTTAACAAAGAATTCCACTCTAGCAAAGTCCCGACCAACAGTATTTCAAAATATTCCCCCAATTACAGACCTTTATCAGGCTTGGAGAGCTGCCAGGCTGATATCTTTCAGACACAATACTTGCTAAGAATGGAGGAACAGATCTTCACCAAATGAACTAAGTTGTCTCCTGCAAAACCCTATTCCTCTTTCTCTCCTCTTTTATTCCCTATGGGAGGGGCCATTCACCATCCACCTGTGGCTTTACTCCCAAGTCGGCCCTGATTTCTTAGCTGTTCTTTTCTTCTGGCAGTTCTGCTCATGCACACACTGGGAACAGGCTCTAGCTAATCCTCTGCCTCACTGCTGTCTGGCTCCGAAGGCAACTGATAACTGTCAGATGGCCCTGGTCCCATCTCTGTGTCTAATGCAGAGCCCTCATCCGAGTCTTCCCCAGCCTCCAGGACTGGCCCATGTTCCTCCCCAACCTCTTCACTGTCTGACTCTGTAGCCAGCTGGCCGCTGGTGGGCCACAATACACTGGGATCACTTTTCTTTTACAGATAGTCCTTGACATATGACCACATTTTAGCCCAAAATTTCTATTGCTAAGCAAGACAATTGCTGAGCAAGTTTTGCCCGATTTTACGACAGTTCTTGTTATAGTGGTTAAGGGAATCTCTGTAGTGGTTAAGTTAGTAACACAGTTGTTAAGTGATTTTCGGAATCCCTATTGAGTTTGCTTGTCAGAAGGTTGCAAAGGGGAAATCACATGACCCAGTGACATTGCAACCATCATAAACCTGTTGCCAAGCGTCCGAATTTTGATCACATGACCACTGGGATGCCGCAATGGTCATAAGTTTGAAAAATGTATGTTACAGTCTGGGGAAATAATGGATTATGGTGGGCTATTAAAGAGAATATCATGCAAGCCAGCCAAATAAAGCTAGAGGGCTGGCAAGCATGTTGTTATCATCACATGTCATGATAGGGATCCCATGCTACTCTTCTAGCAGTGTCACTAGTAGTTCTGTCCCACTGATGAAAAAAAACAGTTCATCAGTTTTGTGAAAAATAGTTTGCTTGGAGAAGTTCTTCCAATAGAAGCAGTACATGTTTCTGAAATTTATTTATGAGGTCACTACAGGCTGTTGGCCCATCCTGCTTTTTAACTGCATAATCAATTCTACCAAGGCCTGCATTCTGTTTGGCTTTCCGCACTTCCCATACATTCAAAGGGAAAGCATCACTTAAGAAATATTCTCATGGGTGAGATATGTTTTTCTTGCGATTGGGAATTGTGGAGAATTAGATAAGCTTTCCAATGCTAGTGAGATCATAAACAAAAAAGAGCAGTTGCACCATCAAGCCCATCCCCAAGAACAAACAAGCTCAAAAACACCTCCAACAGAAAGAGGAAATAAAATCCTCATGCACGCTGAGGTAAACCAAGAGAAGCTGGAATTGTGGAGAAAGACAACTGAAAAAATGGAAAACAATTCCTGCCACAGCATTATCTACGGTATTTCAACAGCTTCTTTCTGTTTTAATAGAATTGTTCAAGATATAACTATACATGGGATTGTAGGAAATAGAAAAAATTCAAAAATAAAATAATAATATGTAGGTAAAAATGATAGAGATTTATATGTAAGCATTCTTTTGTTATAAGGCAGTTAAAAGAAGAGCCATGCTGAAAGTACATAGATATGTAGCAGTATTTCTTT
>JAOYMU010000292.1:54842856-54854170 GCA_025802295.1 Psammodynastes pulverulentus | reverse complement strand
AGATAGAGAGATAGATAGATAGATAGATAGATAGATAGATAGATAGATAGATAGATAGATAGATAGATAGATAATTGACATAGTCAGGAAGATCCAGCATTAAGTACTCCAACTATTTAAGGAAGGAATAATGTTTATAATGACTGTCCATTTAGTGTAATGGTTAAGGCTAGAAATTGGGAGGTTATGAGTTCTAGTGCCACCAGCTGGGTGACCTTGGGCCAACCACTTTCTCTCAGCCCTAAGAAGGGCACAATGGCAAACCACTTCTAAAATCTTGCTATGAAAGCCTCAGGGAATCCGTGCTGATTCAAGGGAACACAACTGTTATGGTAAAAGGGGCCAAGCAAATCCCCATATAAATCAGGCACCAAGATAACATTTGGGCAAGATTCTGGCATAGAGCAAATAAATATTTAACTGATAAGGGACATCTTCAGCTATGGTGGGGGGGAGGTCCATGCTTTGCCAGGCAGTCACTGAGCATTACAACATTAAAAAAATGGATCAATTGTTTGCAGATAATTGTGAAGTGAACTGCATGAATTTGTGGTGAGTTTGCAAGATTCACAGGAGGACTAGCAGCTTTCTGCACAATGGGTTGGATGCCTCTCAAAGCTCTCAGAAACGTAGCTGAGTGGCCTGAGGCAGCTCTATAGAAGATAAGAGATTTGCAAGAGGAATTAATTGCAGCCAGATGGCAGGCCTGCTGTAAGAAACCCTGATTGCTGTCCAGCATCATGGGGATCAGGAGAAAGACAAAATACTGCCTGTCACAAAGTAGTAGCTGGTTGAAATGAAGTAGGGAAAAGAAAAAAGAAAGTAGGGGAGATCTAACAGAGTTGAGTAGTCCTGAATGAGTCACACCTATATGAGACAAAACCATCACTGTTTCTTCTTTGATTGAATAGGCCAGACAGGAGGACATTTCTGAAGAAAAGCTAGGAGAAAGTTCCTCTTGATCCATAATAAAACAAATGACATTATCAAAAACTCAATGATATCAAGCTCCATCAACCAAGAAAGCTATGCAGGGTTGCTTTTGAGCAGTTTTCTTTAATGTTTCTGACCTATAGACAGAAATCTTGTCAATTATTTGCCTCACTATAGACATATTCTGAGAATTGCTAAGGAGGAGACTCATTAACTATTTTTCTCCCAACTAAACTATCTAAGATTCACTGCTTCATTGTCCTATGGAATGCAGCCCCTCCCTCCCTGATGATCCAGACTACATTCCATCACAATACAAACTATTGTCCCAAAGGTGCTTTTTCAGGAGGCAACTGGACTGTTTTTTCTTTGAAGACATTTTGCTTATCATCCAACAAATTTCTTCAGCTCTGACTGGATGGTGAAGAATGGAAGGATTTATATTCCTTGCAGGAAGCTAGTCATTTGCATCCATTTAGAGAGTCATTGAGTCCACTTGGACTTTTACCTGCGTCCTTAGGATCAAATGAGTAATGTGAATGGGAGTTGAGCCTTCTTGATTTCAGGATGTTTTTTGCCCTATGTCCATTCACTGTTGAAGACAGGCTCAGGCAAGAAGGCTCCACACCCATTCTCACTACTCAAGTGACCCTGAGAATTTCCAAGTGGCCTCAACAACTTTCTAAAACAGAGGTCTGCAACTTGCAGCTCTGGAGCCACATGGCTCTTTCGACCCTCTGCTGAGGCTCCCTGTCAGCTGATCCTACCACTGGCTGGTCCTGCCCTTCCCCTCTCCATCACTCCTCACCTGGTCTGAGAAGATAAGGGTGATGGTGGGAGATGGAGACTCGCTCCATATTCCACAGCAAGAGGTGACTGCATGGGAGTGAGTGATGTTGAATTGGCCAAGCCCACCCAGTCACACCGGTTGTTAAATTATTGGCTCCCAGTGTTTTATTTTCTGTGGGAAATGGGTCCAAATGGCTCTTCGGGTGTTTAAGGTTACAGACCCCTGCTCTAGAAGGATGCAATGGCCAGCTGTCTGCAAGGAACATAGACTTTTCCATTCCCCACCATCCAGTCAGAGCTGAAGAAGCTTGTTGGTTGAGAAGCAAAATGTCTTCAAAGAAAAAACAAGAAAGTCCAGTTGCCTGCCTGAAAAAAGCACCTTTGGGACAACCATGACCTGAATGACTGAGAATCTCCATAGACGAATAAGGACTATTCACTTCATTAACTGACACCAAATAGTTTAGTAGCATGGAGCTTTTAAAATTATTGGAGACACTGACAATTTTCCCTGTACAGTAGCAACCTATTTTAAATAGATAGTTGCAGCCATGAGAGCATGTAGAGCATATTGGCTGAGCCTATAGTTGGAAATAACCAAGGAGACATTTTATACTCAAGAGTTCCAAGGACCAGAAATTAAGAAATTTAGAGTTAATACAGGAGCACATTGAATAATCTGATGAGAAAACCCTATCCCCAGATTTGTAGCACTATTACTCACAAAGTTGGTTGCTTGGCTAAAGGAACTTCGGTGAGAAAGGTGGTTTTGTTGCTGGGGCAATCAGGAGAGAGATGAATGAGAACTAACAAATGAGACTTTCCTATCCCTTCCCAAAAGAGAAGAGGGAAGCAGAAGATTGCTTAGAAAATTGATAGGAGCAACTAGGTATAAAAAGGCAAGGTGGTGACTGCACAAAGTCACACCCATTTTTAAGATACTTCATAGTTATGACATGTGTAAGAACAAGGCTGAGGCTTTTATTGGAAGGTTGTGGCCATCATCTTGGCTTTTTCAGAACCCCTGCTCATAGACATGATTATGTGCCATCAGGTCAGTGATCTTAGCCATCACATATATTTCCTCCATGATAATCTGTTCAATCTTCTATAGGTGCACACATTGATACTGGGCTACTGGTCATCCTCTTCTTTTCTTTCCTTCCTCCTTTTCCAGCATTAGTCTTCTGCAGGGAATTAATGGAATTATTGGGGGCAAAAGAAAATGTCTGCATTAGATAGGGAGAAATGAGATAGGTGAAATAAGATAAAACTTACTGAAAGTCCATAGCATGTGCCCATACACACATGCAAATATTCCACCCCCATTTCCATGGGAACAACCAATAGAAGCAACAAAGAATTTAAGTTCCTTTTCTAATTTTTTTTAAAGTCCCTGCAGATTTCTTGGCAGCAGTTTCAGAAGTGATTTGCCATTACCCTCTTCTAGGACTAAGAGAGAATGACTGTCCCAAAGACACCCAGGTGGCATCTTACAGGTGTCATAATAGTTTGCTGCAGGTGTTACAGAATTCACAACTCCTGATCCAACATGTGGAATTGCACATTGAAATGTGTACCTTTCAGCATCCTACAGGGCAATGCACAGTGCACCTAAAAATAAATCTTGACATTAGTTTGTTGAAGAAAAAAAACACATGGAAAAATGTGTATATGGAAACTATGCACAAAAATGTTACATTAGAAGAAAGATATGCTCTTCCTCTACCTCCCAAAAGTATGAGTTATGTTTATTTGAAAGATTGAGTAAATAGATACAAATGAATGTTCACCCATCTTTTTGCTTGGCCGGTTTCTAAATGGATGTAGAAATAGGCCAGTATGAATCCCCGGTGTGGACAATAGGAAAGAATATTAATTGGGTTATTTTGCTCCTTCTATCTTGTTTAAATGGGAAGCATGAAGACTTGGGTTGTTTCTTGCTAGTCATCTAGAAGCCACTGGGGGGGGGTGGTGTCTAGGTGAAGAATGAAATATAAATTTAAAAAACTGGCATACTGGCTCATAATGCAATGGTGTCTCTGCATAAAAATTTCCCTACCTCATTACTGTGTATTTTGTTAACCATGAATTTAGAATGGCCACATTCTCATTAAAATATCCATCACATAAAAACTATCAGGAGGATGATATTTGCCCTTAAAAAAAAGGGGTGATCCTGCCAAATGTATAATATCAAGTCTATCAAGCCTTTCAATTTCCAGATAGATTTAGCAGCATGCCTAGATTTAGTAATGCTCTAAATCCTGCTTCTTAATTTAGGGATCATGTTAGGATTTTTTTTTTAATTGGCACTCTGAACATTTTGTGCTGCCAGTTTCCATCATCGTCTTCTGTGCAGCTGTCAGAGCCAGAGAGAGTCAGCAGAAGAGTTGGTTAAATCTTTCTCTGCCAGATGTGTTAAGTATGATATGAAGTAGTTATGAGCCTTGGTGTGAGTTTTCAGCTTCACGCTCTGGCTCACCAACACTACAAATGGCCATCCTGAGAGTAGCCAAAAAAGTACAGAGCAAATATGATGTTGCTAGTGGTATTGGAATTCTGTAAAGTTCCTGTGAAATTTTGAGAGAAACAGAACCTTTCACTCTGGTATTAGAGTTCATTTTAGGAGGATTTAACAAAAGGCTGCATGTGGTCTTTTAGTAATGCTCTACTCCAGGGATGGCTAACCTTTTCGGCATCAAGTGCCCAAAGCACACACGTGTGCATCCCCAAGATGTTTATGCACCCCACCTCCCTGCACATGCATGTGTGACCCCTGGTACCTCCTGTGCATGCAAGTGCAACCTCTGTGTGTGTACCCCCACACATGAATGCGTGACCCCCACATGTGCCCTGCCCCCCACGCATGCATGGGAGAGACCCAAAGACTATCTGGACAGCAGGAGGTGCACACATGTATGCATGACAGAACTCAGCTGGGGCAACGGTTCACGTGCCCAGAGAGCGGGCTCTGTGTGCCACCTGTGGCACATGTGCCACAGGTTCGCCATCATTGCTCTACTCTATAGGAATGCTATACTCTAGAAAGGAAGAAGAGACAGCACAATGAAGTTGACGTTTTAATTCTTTCAGATGGTGTGGCATTTAATTGAACCATCTTTTTCTAAATTGCATCTAAGCCAAGGAAAAATGCAAGCAAAAGGGTGTAACTGTATAGCTGTGTTTTCTTTAACTGATGTAATACCCCCAAATCTTCTGTAAAATGCATGTCATTTTCTTAATATTCTTTGAGCACTCTATAAGTCATATTCCAGGAAAAAACAGAACAATATTTTTTTTCTTTTTCATTCAGAAAATCCTCTACTTCACCAAAGTATTGTTTTCATATAAAATGTCTAATGTTCTGATAAAGAAAATATATGTAGCTCTAGGTTGAAATGTGAAGTCCTTGGTGGTCACAGAGCTTGGTTCCAATTACATTGTCAGCATTCCAACTAACAAACTCCAAACCAATAAACTCCGAGACAACCAATTACTCAAAGTTCCATTTTATTAGAGTTGTCATATTGGCACATCTGGGGGAAAACCCAAATCTGAGAGTTCCGGGTTTTCCCTTCCTAAAAGAGAAATCAAAGCTCCACCCCCTGCACCCATCAGTCCATCACATGGCCCAATCAAATCATTGTCCCAACTGGAGACATCCCTTCCATCACTCCTCTCCAGGTGCAGTGTGACGTGTCCTTGACTCTCTGGGAAAGATTGTTGTTGTGCCTGATCTTCTAGCTCATTGTGAAATCCCCCCTCCCAAATTCCCAGGCACTGAATGTGGCAACCTCAAAGCTCTCAAGTAAAATATGGCTTCCAAGGCTGACATACATTGATTCAAAAACCTGGCTCAAAAACAGTAACTGTGAGAGAGACCTTGAAGTTCTAGTGGAGGATCACTAGTGGACGAGCCACCAATGTGCAGCAGCCAAAAAATCTAATGGTTATATAAACCTTGGTTATATAAACAGAGGCATAGAACCAAAATCATGTGAAGTAATATAAAGACTTATAAATCCTTAGTAAGCCTACACCTGGAATATTGTGTCCATCTTTGGTCACCAGATTACAAAAAAGATGTCAAGACTTTGAAAAAAAGTGCAAAGAAGAGCAAAGATGATTAAGGGCCTGGAGACAAAAACATATGAAGAATGATTGCAGGAATTGGATTTGGCCAGTCTAGATAAAAGAAGGATTAGGGATGATATGATAGCAGTATTCCACTATTTGACAGGCTGCCACAAAGAAGAGGGGATCAACTTATTTCCCAAAGCACCAGAAGGAAAGACAAGTACCAACAGATGGAAACCAATCAAGGAGAGAAACAACCTGGAATTAAGGAGGATCTTCCTTACAGTGAGGACAATTAACCAGTGGAACACTTTTGCCTTCAGAAGTTATGGGTGCTTCATCATTGGTGGTTTTTAAGAAGAGACTGGACAGCCACCTATCTGAAATAGTATAGGGTCTCTTCCTTCAGCAGGGGGTAAGACTAGAAGACCTCCAAGGTCCCTTCCAGCTCTATTCTGACTGAAGTTTCCAGTAATTAAGATTGGAGATCATCAAGGATTCCACAAATTTTTAATGTGTTTTTGCCTTACTGATTCAAATGTTTGCAGGTATGCTCAGAAACTCTGAAACTGGATCACTAGTTATGATGGGCCAATTATTAGTATTGTATCGAGTAAAGCTTAAAAATGCTTTGGATTAAAGTCAGCACATTGGTTATGGAATTAAGCCATGTTGTAAGTTTACATATTACACTGAACCATAAATTAATGAAACAAGATAATATTAACAGGTACATACTGTACATTCCCCAAAAACTTGACCTAGATTAAAACAAACCAAACTTGGGTAATGCCGATGGAATAGTTAGACATTTAATTGCTTTAGTTAAGCCTATAGGTTCATACATCTCAAATAAAAGATTACATTTCTGCTTCCATTCAAATTAGCCAGGTGCAAAAGGCATCAGTATTTCCTGTAAGTTATAAAATATCATTAAATATCATTACATTATTTATAACTTTTTAAATATACCTGATTAATATCATTAAATTATTCATAACCTTTCTTGGTACATTGAAAGTATCTTGGTAATCCCAAGATTTGGATGAGAAAAAAGATTTAGTTTTCCCACCGAGATGATGGAATGGAAATCTTTCACTCTGTAACTAATCTCCTATGTGCTAATGTAAATCTATCTTGCCTATAAACTATTTAATCATTATTTATTTATTTTGGTAATAAAACAAAATGAAACAAAACAAAAAAGACTTGCCCCCAACTGCTACCATAAGTATAACAACATAAATATACATAACATGCAAAACTATAATCTTATAAAAGCATAAAAGAAACTTTGATCAGGACATTAACATGTCGGGAGCTTAAATCTTAAGCCTAAGTATTATATTTCCTTTAACTTTCAAATGACTGCATCTTTAGCTGCTTTTATATATGTTGGTGTCTGGAATGAAAAGTAAGAAGAAAGCAAGTGATGTTTCAAAGTAATCAGAATAAGATGAAAGGGGGAAATTAGAGAACATGTCAAATGTCAAATATCTCTAATTAAGGTTAAGAGTATATGGTCCTTTGATTCAGCTGCTCAGGAACTAAAAGAGCAGAATTTCTCAGTATATGGAAATCTTCCATATAGCACTATATAGCAGATATTAAGTTATAAAGAGATTTAGTTGGTTTAAGTGAGCAATTTATTCTATCCAGATTGAAAATAGCCTGGGAAGAAGATAGATCTTTTTAATGTTCCATATCATTAAGTCTCTCTTTAATGCTCACTTCAGCATATCAAGTCCTAAAGCCAAGAGTGATCCTGGTAAAAAGCCATATCAAGAGAGTTTAACCAATGGATGTGGCACTATGGAAATTAGTAGGAATCGGTCAATGCTAAAGGACAAAGATTGAAAGGAGCTAGATTTTATTTTTATTCAAAATGAAACATTCAAAATGAAACTTAGCAGCCCAAATTATTTCCTTAACTCTCAACAGTTTAGTCTACAAGTCTAGATACCATTTACCTACCAATAAAAACAGAGGTTAAAACAAATCTGGTTAAAAAGAGACAAATATGAATAATTGATGTGGTAATGACAAGAGATAATAGAAAACCCAAAAAATTGAAGAAAATCATTTTTTTTATCAAGATCTGAAAACTGAATTTGAAAGACTACAGCATAAACTGACCATGGTGGATCCAGTGGTTATCAACACACTGGGTGCCATACCAAAAGATATTGGACAGTACTTAGAAAATATGTGCATTGACAAATTTCCATTTCTCAAATCTCCCTTTGTCTATTGCAAAAGGAGACACTTCTTGGATCTGCACACATATTGCACTGATACATAATGACATCTGTGTTCTTGGGAAGAACTCGATGTAAATGAAGACCAACATCAGCTAATGAACTGGCAGCTGTGATTTTACATTATTGTAATAAAGTAGTAATAATCAGCAGAGAAACCAAATGGCAGAGAATAAAAGAGAAATCCCATTCTCATAATATTTCTCATTATAACATTTATAGAATATTTATTGAATCCAATTTTGCTGATGATAGACATTCCATTCTGATTCTTATCATCTTGAGATCAAGAATTGCCTTCTTGGCTAATTTATATAGATCATAGCTGATGCAGCAAAACCTTATCTACCTGAAAGAATTCCAATCAAAAGCAAAAGCTTTATAGCTTGCCACAATCAAGCTAACCCTACATTTTGTCCTCCAACTACTTCTGCTTCAATGATATCAGTGTGAGTGTTTGTGTGTATGCATATTTCTCTGTAATAATACACTTACACTTTTGAACAATAATGTTGGAGAAGAAAATACCATGGAAAACCAAGAAAGCAAGCAGACTGATCATTGAATAATAAGAACTCAATCCAGAGTTCCTACTTAGGGTACAAATCATCAGGGTCAAACTGTGGAATTTTGAACACATCATGGGAAGGAAGATCTACCTCTTTGTAGAGCCTCTGTTGCTAGGAAAAATGGAGGAAAGCAAAAAGGATCATCTGCAGCAATGTGGATGCACTCAGCAGTGTTCCAATATTTGAGGGGCTTGCCTTTGGAAGTTGTGGGAAGTTCATCACTGAAAGCTTTCAAGAAGAGACTGGACTGCCATATGTCAACAGTAGTGTAGGGTCTGCTTGGGTGGGGGGTTGGACTAGATGACCTACAAGGTCTCTTCCAATTCTGTTATTCTGTATCAGTTACAGGGTTGATAGTGCACTATTGAAAGATTTGAAAGGCCACAGTAGGGACTGATTATCATGGAGAAAAATCTATCAATATGATTTCTAAAAGTTGATGCTAACCTGATTGTACATAATCAATCATGTATTTCAATCAGTAGTGCAGGAATTAAACACTCTGGCAGAAGATTACTTTAGACTTTAGTGAGAATCAGATACCTATATAGAGGTGGTAGCTGGGAAAGGGAATATTTTTCCTCTGTTCTTTGTGTCATAATTATCACATAAAAATGGGAAAATCCAAGGAGAATTCTATGAAAGGGTTTGCATGGTTAATAATGGTGTTAATTTATCTCTTTTCTAATTTGGGATTTTAGTTGTCTCTTGCTGCATTTTTCCTTTTGATTTCATTTCCTCGTTCACTGCAATCAATTTTTTTTCCAGCTTTCATGGTTGCATGCAATAAATTTGCATATATTTATTTTCAAGAAGGCTAGCGGAATAACTAAGCAGAATTCCCTTAACCTCTCAGCTCTTGTTAAAAGTGGGAAGAGGTAAGCTAAAAACTGAAATAAAAGAAAGAGATGAAGAAGACATTTGTGCATGAATGTGGCTTATAAAATGTCAAGGATATTTCAAGCTTTTCATTAAAAACTCCACTACCACCATCATTACTTGTTAGAAATTAAAGATGGAAGAATTCCATTCCAGATTTAATGTGGGATAGTTTCAGGACCATAGTGAATGAATTTCTCATTCTATTTGCATCCTTAAAAACTACAATATACTGAAGTCCATTATTAACCCTCAAGGCTAGCTATTTATTTAGTTGGGTGTTTTAAATGCCATATAGGAATAGCACTTACACTTATATGTGGCTTTATAGTGTTTTACAGCCCCCTCTAAGCAGTTTACAGAATCATCATATTGCCCCCACAATTTGGGTCCTCATTTTACCCACCTTAGAAGGATGGAAGGCTGAGTCAATCCTGAGCCTGGTGAGAGTCGATCTACCAAATTGCAGGCAGCTGGCTGTAAGCAGAAGTAGCCTGCAATTACTGCACTCTGACCTCTGTGCCACTAAGGCTCCCCAATGACTGCTATTACTTTGCATTGCTTTTTCCCATTCCTAAAAATGGGGTGGTGGTGGTAATGTGTAGACATTTTCAGGGTCTCTACTCCAATGATGTTAACTATGAGTACAGCAGCAACCCCAGGAGCCCTTAAAGGTTGAAGATAGCAGGGTCTTTGGTGCTCTCTGTTGTTTTCTTGCAGCTGCTTCATTACCAACCTAGGTAATAATGCACCAATAATGTTACCTGGTTTGGTAGTGAAACTTCTGCAATAAAACAATCAAGCTCAGAGAACATGAAGGACCCTAAGCTACAAATATTATCTTCTATCATTGAAGAAAGTGTGTCCCATGGAAGAAAAAAGTGTCCAATCCCTCCTGCAAATAATGAAAATATTTCCCCCCAAATTGATTCACCCCAAATATAAATATGGCCCTCTTTGCTAACTTTCTCCAAATGTTCTACTTTCAAAAGTAGATGTTTGAAGGTATGAGAGGTAAAAGAGGACTTGGATCCAGATATTTCTACTGAATGGGGCAGGGTTAAAAAAGTCAAGCCACATGAAATCAAGACTCTATGTCTGAACAACCCTGGTGAATAGAATTTGTTTTCCACAAATCGATCCTCAAGAGACACCTTAGTAAAACCATGCTGTTTCTTTTTTGCTAATGGTCTGTTTTAGCTACTCATAACAAAATCTGTTTCACAAGCAAAAGTTCACTGGGTACTCATACCTCTTAGATCTAGGCATGGAGATGAAGAGCTGGATTTCAGCTCAGGGCTGCCTTTAGCTGAGCAAAAGAGAGATTTTTCTTTTCGCTTGCTTTTGTAATGGAATGTCTTTGATGAAAATACGACAAAAAAGACCTGTGCTCTGTGGAAAATACCTGTATGTCTATGCTACATGCTTAATAGGAGAATGGATGTGATTCTTCCCTAGCCCAGAGCTTGCTTCAAAGGGCAAGTAAGCCAGGCATTCTCTGAGCAGCCTCTAATATCTCAATTCCATTGATAGAAACATTACTACTAGCAGCGCAAGTACATTTCTAGACACTTCCAATGGCTCTTACTTTGAAGTTAGAAGGACAGAAAAGTGTTTCCTTGGAAAAGAGAAATAGGAGCACATGACATCCAGAGCATCTCTTAAAATCAACATCACTTCAAAAAAGTGTGTGTGGGGGGGGGAGAGAGATTTCAGGAGTTGGATGGAGATACGCTAACATTTTCAGGATTTTTTTTTTTTAAAAAGAGCAGAGAAATCTGACACAAGTAGATAAATAGCAAGCAT
>JAOYMU010000292.1:54634202-54646635 GCA_025802295.1 Psammodynastes pulverulentus | reverse complement strand
TTTTGAGTAGTTCAGAGAACTGGTGGTAACCTTCCCCCAGGAGTGGGGAGGGAATGGGGATTTTACAGTATCCTTCCCCTGGAATGGGGTGGGAATGGAGGTTTTGCAGTATCCTTCCCCTGCCACGCCCACCAAGTCACGGCCACAGAACCGGTAGTAAACAAAATTGAATCCCACCACTGCTCTACACCATTTCTGACAAATGGCAGTCCAGTCTCTTCTTCAAAGCTTCCAATGAAAAAATTTCCACAACTACCGAAGGTAAGCTGTTCCATTGGTTGATTGTTCTCACTGTCAGATAATTTCTCCTTATTTCTAGGTTGAATCTCTCCTTGATCAGTTTCCATCCATTATGCCTTGTCTGGACTTTGGAAGATGCTTTGGAAAATAGCTTGACCCCTTCCTCTCTATGGCAGCCCCTCAAGTATTGAAACACTGCTATCATACCTCCCCTGGTCCTTCTCTTCACTAAACTAGTGGAGGAATAATAGGAGGAGGAAAGTGTGTTGGATACATTCACTGTCTTGAACTTTTGTAAAAATAATAAAAGCAGGATAGAAATAAATAAACAAAATAAAATAAAATAAAATAAATAAGATAAAACAAAACAAAACAATAAAATGTAACATTTTGGAACTGCCAGAAGATATTTCTTGTTATTCGGAGCGTGGCCAGAAGCAGTTATTTATTCATTTATTTTTGCCTAATTTATTTAACTTGTTTATACACTTCTCCGTAGATTCCTGCAGCATTACATTTATAAAAATAAGATTTAACAAAACGTGATTATGAAAACATAATACAATAAGAGAAAGATACAGATAACAGCCATTCATTAATGCTAAAGTGCCCTTGGAACTATTCTGTTTTCACTCACTTCCTGAAGATCCTCAAGGAGGGCACTAACCTAGCCTGAAGAAGGAAGCTGTTCCATAACATAGGGGTTCTAATGGAAAAACATTATGTGCCATCAATTGTCACTTTCAATGCATGGGACAACTAATTGATTTTGTCAGGGAGGTCACACTGGATGAGTCTTCCCCCCACCCAATATGGGGTTTTATACATTAAAACTAGCTCTTTGAACTGCAGCCAGAAACCTGCAATCAATGCAATACCCACAGTACACATGTGACACATCTATAGCATTTTTTGTTTGCCAACAAATGGCATGCATGATTTTATACTATTTTTGGCGTTTGAGTGCTCTTCCAAAGTTGCTTGGTGTAAAGTGCATTTCAATCATCTAAACTGGTGGTGGTTAAGAGCATGTCCGTGTTGCCAGGGCCTCCTGTTGCAGATAGAACTAACTGTCCTGACTATAGTCTCAAAGTACCTTTTGAATGAATCAAGGAGGACTTGAATCAATTGACTTGCTCCTTGAAAGAAGGGACACCCATCCAGAGCTGTCAGACTCTTTCTAATCGCATGCCAGAAATTGGCCATTGGGAGCAATTGCATTAAGCATCCAGATTGCCTTCAAGTCTCAGAATCTACCAGATGCTATCTGAACCTTGTTGTCAGCTTGTTAGAAAACCTCCCCAAAAACATTTGGAATCCATGCAGATGCATTAGGCATCTTTACTGGTCCATCCAATAACAAGACCACTAGATAGTGAGAAATCTCATTAACACCAGGAAGTGACCTGACCACAACACAGGACTTCTAATGTCTTCCACATCTAGATCACATTTCAACTACCTCCAGGATGAAGTTAAGAGTATTTTCACCTGCATGTATTGGGGTGGCAGAGGACAGATATTATCTAGGGAAACCTCATGTTGTTATGAAAGCAATTAATGACCAGCTCAAGATTGATTCAACCTTCCAAGGTTGGTAAAATGATGACCCAGATTGTTGGTGGCAATAGTTTACTCTGTAAATCACTTAGAGAGGGCTATAAGGCACTATGAAACTGCATAACTGTCTAAGTGTTATTACTATTGCTATTGCTATTGCCTGAGCCTTTTTAGAATCCAAATGTTGATATTTCTTGGCTACCCCAGCTCACACAACTTTAAAACCACAGCACAGCACAGTTCAGGAAGAGGTCTTGGACCCATGAATGATATATTCAGGCCAGAATCAGATACAAATGGTTCTGATGCCCCTACATATCCCCAAAATACATTTCCACTAGAATGTCTATGGAGATTCTCAGTCATCCAGGCTTTGGTTATCCCAAAGGTGTTTTTTGAAAAGGCAACTGGATTTGGAAAAACAAAGTCCAGTTGCCTTTTAAAAAAGCATCTTTTGGATTGCCATTAGAATGTGCTCATCCCCTTTCCCCATAGTAAATCATCAACAATCTCTCTCCACTTTCCTGGTAAATTCCACACTCCCAACACCATGACCCATAATGTCAACCTCAAATAACTCTGACTTGTACCAGTCCTGATCCAATCAGCCTTTTACCTTGTTCAAGACTACTCCAATTGATTTATTAGGCTTCTACCAATCATATATCACTATCCTTCCCATACCTGCTAGACTCCTAACCTAACATACTGTAGCTCAAAATAAAATGCCATACAATCCGCTGCACTACCACATCCCCAAGTAACTAGATTTCACCAGGTTTCCCAGTTACAGGAATAATTTTAAGAGGATACAGAGAAATGTGTGTGTGTGTTTGTGTATGCTGTGGTTTTTTTAAAGTCTCTGAAGCAATTGGCTGAAAAATGCACAGCAAGGCACTCTTCTACATTCACCCAATTAAAACAAATCAGAAAGAACATATAATAACGAACAAGGTACATGTACTGATAAATATACTTTATCATCTTATACCAATGGCAGCGGTTTCTGTTTTTTCCAAGCAGAAAGGGGTATTTCTGCAAATCTAATCTCTTCTCTTAACATATACAAGCATTATAGGACTGTTATATTGGATTGTAATATTATACAACATTATTGTAAGCTTTCTAGAGTAACCCCATAGTGAAATAGGTGGCAAATAAATTTAACAAATAATTTTTTAAAAAGTACACATAAAAGTCACACCAAGGTCCGATTATAACATCTTGAGGATTTTTGTTTGTTTTTTAAAAAAATCATATCCTGAAGATATCCTTGTTTGGTACAATTTGGAAGTACCCTCAGATTTTTCCACTCTCCCTTCAACTAGGATTGTTTTATTACTCTGCCAGTTAAGATATACTGTCATCATTTGTGTTGTGAACGAGAAATTTGCCTTGACAGGTAGAGCTTGTGTTGTGCCTTTTATTTATAAGTGATTAAAGTCAGTTCAGCATGGATAATTTGGGAAGGAGAAAGTGACAGTTTCTTACTAAGATCTCCCTATGCTCATATGTTTCTGGCGTACTGTTTGTTGGTTGCTCACAAAAAAGGTTTCATAGACTGGAAAATGGTTATCAATTAGCTGTTTGTACCTGGAGAGAAGCCATTAGGTTCATTGAGCAAAAGTGGATTGCTCAGTAGGCAAATTAGAATACATTTAATACAAAATTCTGTCTCAGCGAAAATATACGGGAAAGGAGAGGGCTAACCATCAGTCATGGGGTCTTGTGTAGTGTGTACTGAGTCCAGACATAAACATGGATTGATAAATAAGGCATGATTATCTTCTTATATTAAAAACTATTTCATTTCTTGTAGGCCATTTTGCATAAATTACATAAGGTTGTGCCCTAACACAACTTTAAGTGGGTCAGTTAAGGTTGAACTTTTTAATTCACATGCAGTAAATAGAGAGATCAAGTAAGAATCTTTATGTCTATACTAATTTGATCTATATGTTCTAAATTTTCCTTCCATTAGAAAGAAGAGCTGTGGTGGCACACTGGTTAGAATGCAGGCTAATTCTGTTGACTGCCAGCAGTTTGATTCTCACAGGCTCAGGTTGACTTAGCCTTCCATCCTTCCGAGAGCAGTAAAATGACGACCCAGATTGTTGGGGGAAATATGCTGAGTCTGTAAACTGCTAAGCAAGGGTTATAAAACACTATGAAACAGTATATGAGTCTAAGTCTAAGTGCTATTGCAATTGATGTTAATTTATTCACCTTTTCCTACTTTTCAATTCCTTCCTTCCTTCCTTCCTTCCTTCCCTTATGTATTACTCTCTTCCTCTTTCTCATTCTACTTTAACGTTATAGAGAGAGCTTGGACAATGTGGGACATGTGCTGTAACCAAAGGACTACATAATTTAGAGATCTTGTATTACAAAATACAAGACACCACACACACCCCAAACCACACCATGCCCACCAAGCCATGCCCACAGAACCGGTAGTAATTTTTTTTGAATCCCACCACTGGTATAAGTGACTTGAATAAGATGATCCTTGTGGTCGCTTGCACCTCTGAATTTACAAGTCTGCACTTTTTATAACATTTTATCAAAACAAGAATAAAATGTTGTGGGGTTGAAGATATTTCTCTTTTTTCCCATACAATTCAAAATCCAGACTGAAAACAAGCCAGGATTGGGTATTCCATGAATTGAACAAAAAGAACAGGACTAATTCAAAGGTCAAGGATTTTGGTTGCTATCCTGATGTCCGGATCAACTTGATTGTCTCAGAAGGCTCTGCAGCCATTCACTTTGAAATAAAATGAGCCATGGTGGTGCAGTGGTTAAAATGTAGCATTGCAAGCTAATTCTGCTGACTGCCAGCAGTTCGATTTTACCGGCTCAAGGCTGACTCGGCCTTCCATCCTTCTGAGGTCAGTAAAATTTATTAATTTGTTATTTGTTAATTTATCTTGTCAAGCATATATGAGAAAAACAACTATAAGTATGAACATAACATATTAACACAAAAGTATAAGTAAGTATGAATAAAAAGAAACATTAGGAGAGGGATGGTGGACACATTGGTGCGCTTATGCACGCCCCTTACAGACCTCTTAGAAATGGGGTGAGGTTAAAAGTAGACAATCTAAGGTTAAAGTTTTTGGGGTTTGGGGAAGAGACTACAGAGTCAAGTAGTATATTCCAGGCATTTACAACTCTGTTGCTGAACTCATATTTCCTGCAATCAAGTTTGGATCAGTTTACTTTGAGTTTGAATCTATTGTGTGCTCGCATATTGTTGCGGTGGAAGCTAACGTAGTCATTGACAGGTGGACATTCTAATAAAAAAATGAGGATACAGATTATTGGGGGCAATATGCTGACTCTCTCAACCACATAGAGAGGGCTGTAAAGCACTGTGAAGCAGTATATGTCTATTTATTTTTTTTGCTATTGCTAAAATAAAAGAGGGTAGAGATGTGCCATTCACCAATGTCATTGCTCATTAACATTTTCACTTACAAAGAAAACTGATTATCCAATTATACAACTGTTGCAATTCATGTAATTCTTCAATTATGAGCTGAAAATCAATCACTACCACAAATCAATCATTTCAATGCACAGTGATAAGTAATTCTTCACTGCGGCTTTCATATAGTTAAGCATGAGTCATATTCAAGTTTAAGAGAACCATGCATCAGTCTTGTTCCTAAGCAGTTTGACATAAACCTGACAAGAAAGGTTTAAGAAGATGCTGTGTTCTACTTTGAGAAAACAAGATAAGCTGACAGAAGGAAGAACATAGTGTGACCTTCTTGTACTCATTTGTGTTGTTTTCTCTGCCAATATCAATTTCTTAGTGGAAATAAATGAGATTTTGTGGTTAACCCTTCAAATATAATTCTAGGTCCATTTTGGCTACCCCTAGACGTTTCTCAGTGGTTTTCCTAATGGAATATTCACTCAATGAATGAACTGAGAATTAAATAATCCTGATAAACAGAGCTTGCTACAGCATTATAAAACCCACTCGGTGGCTGGTAGAACTCTATCCATATATGACTACTGTTAAACTGCTGATTAATGAACTAATCTCCATATGCAAAGCTCTCTATCTTCTTGAAGCTAAAATGGCATCATTCATGTCAAGGAGAAATGCCAGCAGTTTTGGAGAAGTCCCATATTTTTCTCAAGTACAAGCAGGGGAATTTAAAATCTCCAGTGAGAATAATAGCAATAGCAATAGCACTTGGACTGCTTTATAGTGTTTTACAGCCCTCTCTAAGCAGTTTACAGAGTCAGCATATTGCGCCCCAAATTTGGGTCCTCATTTTACCGACCTTGGAAGGATGAAAGGTTGAGTCAACCTTGAGCCTGGTGACATTCAATCTGCCAAATTGCAGGCAGCTGGCTGTAAGCAGAAGTAGCCTGCAATTACTGCACTCTAACCTCTGCACCACCAAGGCTCCTATACATCTAAGTGCTATAAAACTACAATATGGTTTGTGTCACAGCATGATGTGATGTGAACAGGACAATTGGGCTTATTTCAGGCTTAATATATTGTGTGATCCCTGCCAGCTTCAGTTTTTGAGGACTAAGATGAGCAAAGGGGTTAACCCTTTGCATGAAGTGAAAATCTACGTGGAGCAGAATTTTTCTTCCATGTACCACTTATTGATTGCTTTGCATGCTGCTTGAGCAAGCTGAAAACATCTCCTTGCTTTTCTCGTGTGCACATGTAAACATGTGTTACGTTCTTGAGATCTTGGCTGCTTTGTTAGCAGAAGCTCTAGAGGCTGGAGATGCAGCATTGGCGGATTCGTTCTTCAGGCTGCACGTGTCTCCAGGACAATTGAGTTGACAGGCTGAACTAAAAATGTGTGAGTATGAATGGCAAAGCCTTGTAGGGTAGACAGAGTATCAGGGATGTATCCTGTGGACCTCCAGGAGGTTTCTGTTGGGGAAGGGCTCACAAAAGTGCATGGATTAATTCTCGGCCAGACAGCTGTGGGTGGATGAAGCTCGGAAATACAGCTGTAGCACAGTGCAGTGTTGCTAAGCAATCGGCTGTGAGAAGGAATAAAAATGTTTATCTCATGGGGTACCCTTCTTTTCAGCTTGGTAGTTCTCTTCTACTTCCTTTCTACCAGCTATGCACCTTGAAGCCTTTGCTGGCACAAGGACAAGTACAACGTCTGGTATAGATTTCTTTGCCAGCTAGTGAGGGTTAGTTCCATATTCCATACACAAGAACAGTTTTTTCCCAAACGTCATCAATCTGCTAAACAAATAATTCCCTCAACACCGTCAACTATTTACTAAGTCTGCATTCCTATTACTATTAATCTTCCCATCCTTCCTTTCACCCATCTGCTCCCACTTAGCCTTACGTTGCTTGTATCTTTACGATTTTTATTGATTGTTTCCTAGAATGATTTGATTGCTTAGTGTACTCTATGACTATTACTAAGTGTTGTATTTTATGATTCTTGGTAAATGTATCTTGTTATGTACACTGAGAGCATATGCACCAAGACAAATTCCTTGTGTGTCCAATCACACTTGGTCAATAAAGAATTCTATTCTATTCTATTCTATTCTATTCTATTCTATTCTATTCTATTCTATTCTATTCTATTCTATTCTACTCTACTCTACTCTACTCTACTCTACTCTACTCTACTCTACTCTATTCTATTCTGCATTTAAAAAGAAAGAAAGAAATTGGGGAACATCTGATTCCTTAAATGAAGTAGGACAAAATGGAGGATTGAAACAAAGCACGTGGAGGGCCAATTTCAGCTTTCTAGAATAGCTTTTGGTACAAGAACTGTAAAGTGGCCACACTATACCAAACAAAAATGTAATTGGCTACTGTCGGTCTTATCAGGTAGACCAGGTAGGAAATATGACCTGTTTCTAATTAATTCTAGCTAATTCTATTTTATGATAAAGCTTTGTTAACAGAATTTTGCAAGTTATTAGATGAGGCAGACTTGTAGGTTCTGGTATAACACAGCATGTTGTGTATATCACGTGGGTTTATATTATCTCCAGAATCCTGGTCAGGATACTTCACCAAATCAAGATTAGGAGAGCTCTAAATCCATTTGTAGCTACTAAGAAATCCTATAGTGGAACTTCCACAGACCATCTACTCCGGATATAAAATCCTAGGGACTGCCCCCTCAATGTAGGCTGCATCTGACAATGGAAGTTCTGCATTTATTCCTTCCTAAATGGCAGAAAATCTTCCACTCCTGGGACCGCTGGTTGGCCTAAGTCAAAGACGTTACTGGTTTAATGGAGATTTTAAGTCAAGAGTTCTGGTGATTGCTTTATCCAATTATCCAGTCTTTAGGTCTTTAGAGATGTGAACTCTCTAGTTTTTATAGTTTCTGTTCCTTCCTGTTCTCTGAGCACCATGCTGTCTGCAACACATAGGAACGGTGGCGTTGTCGTCAGAAGATATGGGACTGGTGGGTGGTAGCATCTGCTCTCCTTCAGCTCCAGCAACCTGATGCTGTATCACACTGGAAGATTTCCCATTTCCATGGGGACAGAAATTGGCGGGTGGACGTATACTTGGTACTTGGAGTGAATCTTGAATCTGCCTTCGGGTGAACGGGAGGGAATTGTTAAAACTCTTCGGCATTTGAAGCTGAAGAAAACAGGGGAATGGAACTCTTTAGATGCCCTGATAATGAAATAGAACTTCCATATGCAGCTAATCTTCAACTTACAATTGTAATTGAGCCCAGAATTATGGTCATAAGTCATGCCAGTTGTTAAGTGGGTCATCCCGTGGCCATGGCTGATTGTTTTCTGGGCTATTGGAATGAAAACATCAAGATGGGATGCTTGTTTTTAGAGGCTGCTGCCTTGGAAATACAGATAATCCTCGATTTACAATCACATTGAGCCCCAAATTCCAGTTGCTAAGTGAGACACTAATTAAGCGAATCTTGCCCCATTGTATGACTTTTATTGTCATAGTTGTTAAGTGAATCACTGCAGTTGTTACGTTAGTAACACAACTGTTAAGGGAATCTGACTTCCCCGTTGACTTGGCTTGTCAGAAGGCCACAAAAAGTGATCGTGTGGCCCTGGGACACTGCAACTGTCATAAATACATGCCAGTTGTGTGTGTGTATGTGCGCATGCACATGTGCGTGCGTGCATGAATTTTAATCACGTGACTGTCAGGGTGCTGCAGTGGTCGTGAAAAATGGGGATAAGTCACTTTTTCAGTGCTGTTGTAACTTCGAAGGGTCACTGAATGGTCGTAAGTCAAGGACTACCTGTAGAGGGTAGGGTCAAAGTATCTTACCCAAGGGCCTTCTTCTCCTCAGTTTGCGTTCTTAAGAAAAAAGCATCATCAGCTAATAATTTCTACTGAATCTTGTCTGGACAGGGTTTGTCTACTATTGATTGCTAGGCCCTTTAGGGTTTGGCCTCAGGATGCCGTATTGACTACCTCTTTGCTTTGATCCCAAAGCCTTTCCAGTTTATTGACGTCTTTCTCCGTCTGAATGAATGAACGTTGTGCTGTAATGCATCTTCCCTCTCCTGCCGCATTTACTTTGTGTGGTTGGTGAGCAGCCTTCGGAAAGAGACGAGGTGCTCCAACTCCCAAACCACTGAAGTCTCCTCCTCCTCCTCCTCCACCTCCTCCTCTGTACCTTCCAAGGGAATACTCTGACTTCACCTTTTTTCCTCTCTTTTTGCCAGAAGATTTCCAGACAGGGAAGAAAGATCACGGTGGACGACTGACTGCCAGCCCAGGAAAACTGCCTCACAGGGGAAGCCCATCAGCTTCTCCTGCTGCTTCAGGTGGGAAGGGAGTCTGCAGTTGGGAAGCTTGGGGGTGTGGTGGTGGTGGGGGGGTTGGCTGATCCCTCTGGTGAAGAATGAGTTCACCCATTTCCGGAGGTGTATTTTTTAGAGGTGGGACAGGATAAACCTGGGGAGTGGAACTGTTTACCCCGTTGGCAAACATAAAAATTTCCAGGCTGCTTTTTTTTTAATATCCGGGCTCTTGACATCTCTCCTTGTTGGCTGAAGTTGCCTTTTGATGGGTCCTTGAATGCCCTCGGTTTCTCTGCTCTCTTCCTTTACCTTTTCTCCTTCTGTAAATTGGGCCTTTGACTCTTTTAAAAAAGGGGGAATGATGGTAAGTAAGAAATGAGCGATTCACTTCTCTTGAGAGACAACTTTCTGAACTTGGATAAAACAACATTGCTAGGAATCCGAGAAAATATAAAAAAGTGACAAAGGGGAGGGGAGACTTAAGCTACCTGCATTTATTTACAGATCTGGTATTTGAATAAAGGTAGCTGCTTCATTTTCTTCCAGAGTAAATGAGTAGAAGGGGACACGTCTATAGTAATCTATAATTTGACAAAGAAATGTCAGCAGCTGAATGGGAAGGACTGTAGAGGCATGTAGAGGACCATGTAGAATAATGCGCTCCCCGCTCCTTACATGTTTCTTGTGCCTGTCTGCAATAGAGTGCCCTTCCCCAGTCAGGCACCAGGTATGGTGGCACTGCCACCCACAAAAGTCCCAGGCTAAGATGACTAAGAAACATTTGGAAGCTGCAGCCTCAATAGTGCAGAAAGGATGACTGCAGTCTGCCCTATATCCTTAAGTCATTAACTGAGCCATTGATGTGCTTTTACTACTAGAAATCCTGCTTTTTCCTTGTTGTGTCTATTTTAAAGAAAAAATTGTTAGTAGAATTGAGTCAGTCCTTAAGAGAGGACTCGAAACGCCCTGTCTTGCTCAAGCTGATTAGATGTTTATGTCTTTCATGAATTCAACTACTGGCTCTTTGTGATCCATTAGGCTCACACAGGACATGTATTTGCTAAGGATATAAATAAGAATGTAATAGAGACGTCAAGCAAAAGTATATGCTGATTTTCTACATAAAGGCGTTTAATTTATTGTGTGTATCAATTGCTGACTATATTGTGCAATTTCTTTGTGGTGGTTTCTAAAGATGGTGATCGTATTTCCTTGGGGAAAAAATGAAGGACAAATCTGAAAAAGGAGCAGATCTGAAAGACATTCATAAACATAAATTGCAATCGTTTTGTTTCATAAAAGAAAATTCAATATCAAAACCAAGAAAAACTTTTCAAGAAATAAATGACAAATGTGAGTTTTTGAAAAATAAGTCAATCTAAAGGACAGCTTTTTGAAACGAAGGACTGCCCTTCATAATAATTATCTATGCTTGAAAGTTTAGCCTGTTGTATGAATCCAAATAATTGCATTTATTCATTAAATCAAGATTGAATAAACTATAGCTCAGTGTGATCTGGGAATCTAATCAACATGCAATAAATTGAAAAGGAAGCAGGTAATTGATCACTCAGAGACCTTTTTGTTGGTGGGTTAGTTTTGTTTATAGCTAGCTAGCTAGGTTGGAAGGTAGGTAGTCAATTCATTGTTGATTCCTTGAGATGAGGCCATCAAGTCAGACAGCAACAAGTGTTGGCAATAGTGGATCTGGGAGTCACCTAGGATTTCTGGCAGGAAAGGATTGTTTCTAGATCCTGAAGTTCTCTTTTCTCTGGTGTAACCTCCAAAACATGGTGTGCCCCCTAGCGGTGGGGTTCTACTGGCGCTTTTACTGGTTCGATGATCGCGCATGCACACAGGAAAAATGCGCACGCACTGCTTTCCAGCTACCAGTTGAGGCCTGCAGCGCCAATCAGCTGAGCGGATAAAGACCAGCTAAGAACCCGGGTGGGTAGGAGGGCCCAACATGTATTTTCCCCTTCCTTTTCCTCTCCGCGGAGTGGAGGCTTCTTTTTGCTTCCGGTTTGCCTGGACCGGGTCGAACCAGGAGGATCCCATGCCTGGTGCCCCCCCCCTGGAATCGCCCAAATGTCCTAATTGTCATTCTTTGGTGTTTCAGGGAGGTGGGGAGCTCTTGGATAATTAGCCAGATGCTGAAGGACTTGGCAGACAACCAGGAGTGGGGAAAAGCCAGATGGTTGACATTCCAGTCTTAACTTGCCTTTTGATGCTCAGTTGTGGCCAAGCGGTATTTGGTACCACCTGGAAGGGTAAGATAGGCAACAGTTGTGGTTTGAGAATATTCCATAGTCCTGTTAAATTGGAAAAGGCCTATTGCTCCGCTGTTTTGCAGGAGGTCCCAGGTGAATCCTAGCAGCTCCACTGAAACAGTAACAGGAAGGATTTTGGGGGCATTTATGGAAGTCGGAGTAAAGAGCATTGAGCTCAGGTGAATAGAGAGAGACAGATTCATTTAAATGAAATAATCAAGTTGATTTACTCAAGAGGGATTCTTACAACCCTTCTGTGGGATGAAATCATATGCGTAAGGAGTGGGAAGTCATTTAGGCTAACCCTTTTCTGGTCAGCAATGTCCTTGATCAGGGCCATGTTCAGATGTCCTGTACTCAAGGACAGCCTTTGGACCATCCTGGATCTGTATCAGAGGTGGTATTCAGCAGGTTCTGACCAGTTCTGGAGAACCAGTATGGAAATTTTGAGTAGTTTGGAAATCCGGCAAACATCACCTCTGACTGGCCCCATCCCCATCTATTCTCTTTCTCCTGAGTCCCAGCTGATCGGCTGGGTCTTCTTTTGTTGCCCTGCACAGGAGAACAGAGCTGGAAAGCAGGTTAGT
>JAOYMU010000292.1:54508962-54519464 GCA_025802295.1 Psammodynastes pulverulentus | reverse complement strand
TGGAAAACATGCGCAGATCATCGGAGAGGCCTCCCCAGCCCTCGGACAATCTGCGAATGGTTT
Source organism: Psammodynastes pulverulentus (assembly GCA_025802295.1). Lineage (NCBI taxonomy): Eukaryota > Metazoa > Chordata > Lepidosauria > Squamata > Psammodynastidae > Psammodynastes > Psammodynastes pulverulentus. The sequence goes on along the minus strand of JAOYMU010000292.1, from coordinate 54,519,401 downwards.
TTAGCTATCGGTTCGGTAGAACCGGCAGCTAAAAAATGGCTGCTGATCAGCTGAGGCACGCGCATGCGCAGAAGGGGCGGGGAGTGCGTGCGCAGGGGGAAAAATATGCACGCGCTTGCACACACGCACACATTAGCAAAATTACCGAACCGGTGGCAACCCGGAGAGGAAACCACCCCTGTTAGCATTACATAGCAACAAGTGTTCTGTTGAATTCTTTGCTGTAGTAACACATGCTTAATTGGTTTGCAAACTGTTTCTGGTATTGCAATGAAGCCTTTTCATATGTTTCACTAGAAAACTTAATCTGTATCATATGTTTACAACGGTGCCAGAGAAATCCAGCACTGTGAAAACAAATAAGATGCTGCTTTGATTTGTTGTATTAATATGTAAATTCAACACAATGAGATATTTTAGACATGTTGAGATAACACTCAGATTATTGATTGATTGCTTTTGTAATTAATGTCTCATAATTTCTAATTTAGATATTGGAAAAAGTGTCATGGATTTTGAGATATTTTCCATTTATTATATGAAATATTTACATTTATATTTCTATAAAAGTTTTTTACTTGTTCTTTTAGTATTTTCTTTTCTTTTCTTTTTCAGTGCATAGAAGGTGTTCTGGGCAAGGCAGATTATAACCATGACAATGTGAATAAATGGACTGCAGCTATAGTAGAACAGTCTCTAGCAAATCTGGTAAAACTAGGAAAAACATATAAATATATTGGTAAGACTCATTGTGAATATATTATGCTATTTCTTTGTGAAAACTTAAGACAGTATACTAATAGCTTCTTCTCCTAAAGCAGTTTTCTTCAGCCTGATTCTCTCCAGATGTCCTGAGACTTCAACTCCATAATCAAGAAGTCGTATTTAAAGTGATAGATTAGGATATATAGAAGGAGCAGGAGAAACACAAGGAGCCTTGCTAATGTTTTTTGGCCAATATTACCACATAAAGAGGTTACAGGATTGTAAAGAGGGACGGTTATTTTTTTATTATGTTATAGAGTAGAATATTTTAAAGCAGAAGCATGCCCAGATATCTCTAGTGAATATATTTCAGTCAGTAATAGAGCTATAGAAAACCAGATTCTTGTGTAGCTGTCTCAAATCTGGTATTATCTAGTTTTGTTGAACTAAAGAATTCATAGCCCATGGATTCATAGTTTTAGATATGCCTAGATGCTGTGCCTTTTATGTGCAATAGTTATTATTTTGCAGAAAATTAAACATACAAAGAAGAATTCTTTACTGAAGGCAAAGTTAGCTAGTTTTACACCCCAAAATCTGTACATAAAATTGCTAGAATTGTTAATGGAAATTTTTTTTAAGAAGAAGAAATGAATCTTGTTGATTTAAAAAGAAGAACTTAAGAAAACTTTGTAGCATAATTGGTATAATTAATTGTTGAAAAAAAGTGGAAGATTGTCATATATACTTTGCCACTGTAATGATAGAGGTTTTTCTTATAGTTGGACTTTATCCCCAACCTCAATAAAATCTTCATTAGGAAAGTCTGCAAGTTTGAATAATTTATCAGTTTCTTGCTTAATTAATGAATACTGAATTTTTGCTCCATCCATTAGTGACCTGTGCTGTGCTGCAAAAGTATGGGGCTGGTCTGCATACTGCAAGCTCATGTTTTTGGGATACTACAACTGATGGTAAATATCAAGCTGTAGCAAGTAAAAGCTTTGGTTAAATTATACACTGTAGAAGTATCACTTCAATTTTTAATGAAAGTCTACAATGAAAAGTGCACAAAACTGCAAACCATAGGCTTCCTATACCAGTTGCAATGCAATTTGACAACTCCCATAGTGTACGTAAATTGTTAATGTTTGAAATTAGGGTTGTTTGGCTAAAACGTGAAACAATATAATTGGAAGTGATGCCTGTGATCTGCAGTTTTCTGCAATTTTCATTGTTACAAAGATTGGGTTCACAATTATATTAAGCTAGAGTTTTACCAAGATTTATTTAATGAATCAGAGTTGGCTGAGTTTACACAATTTTTAAGCCCAAATTAATAAATTGTACAGTAGTTTATAGTGCGATTTCCCCAAAAATAAGACCAGATCTCATTATATATATATATATAATGAGCTTCCTGAAGATGACAAGTGAGACCTCATCGAAACGTCGCCAAGACACCCTCAAGTTTACACAGGACAAGACCCGAATATGCCAAAACCTACATATATATACATATGTGTGTTAATTTTTTCTGCTGGTATTTTTTTTTAAATAGATAGTATAGATCTATTTTTAAAAAATACCAGCGGAAAAAAATAACCAACATATATACGGCACACTGTTGTCGCTAATTTCTGTCTTGATAGTCTCTTGAGATGAGCTGAAAGGCAAAAAGAGAGCTACGTTGTTCCCTCCCATATTTGGGTAACCAAGTATCTCTACAAAAGAACATATATATATATATGTATGTACATACATATATTTGCATTGAGGTATACTTAAGGACCAAATATGGTCCCACTGTGCCATCTGGAAAATAAAACTGTAAAACTGTAAGAATTTGATGTCCCAATCCAAGCAATAATTTGCATAAGTGGCACTGGATTCAGCTGCTTGAAGAAGAAGAAAACTATCTGAGAATGTAAAGATAGCTAAAGATTGAGGTACAGAGGCTGGTAATATTTATGAGGTGTGTATGAATGTCCCCTTTGTAATGTTTAATTTGGTGGATGTGCAACTCTGTGGAAATATTCTGTTGGACTTTTATTAAGTTTACAGATCTTCTGTGCTCAGGAAAGCTTATTTTGTGAAAGGATTTTCCTTGTTTGCTATTATTTGCGCAGGTTAATTACTTTAGCCTGGATGTTATTTATGAGTGGCAGAAGTGATAAATAAAACAAACTGCACAAATCATACAAAAATTCAAAAATGGTGTAAAGGGAAAAACCATTACAAAAATTAGAAAAAAATGCAACATTGTATTGACTTTGATTAGCAATATTTACAACAATGTATTGTCTTTGTTTGCAACATAGTTTTATAATTTTGGTTTCTTGCAAGTTATGTTAATGATCAAAAAAGGGGGGAATCAGAGTGAGTAAAGGAATAGATTTAATTTAGAATTAAAATTCTTTCCACATAATGTAAATGTAGAAAAGGTGAAGGGTGTGACAGAGTAAATGTTAAGGTGTTCATTATTAGACTCATAAGAGAGACATCAGATTTCTAAGTATCTGGAGAAAATGTTAAGCATAAAAAGTTTTAGAATATAGTCCTTCAGACAAGCATGAACAACGGTGAATCTAGAAATTCTGCTCTACTTTGTTGACTGAATCTGACAAAATAAAAACAAAATAAAACTTGGCACTCACAAGAAATAATTCTTTAGAAACTTCTGCCTTAAAGTACCTTTGTGCTTATACCAGCCCTGTTAGTCAATATTTCCTTATACTTTGAGATTAACACACAAACATAGACACTGTGACTTCCCCTCTGACTTCCAGCTGAGTGTGAAGAAAGTCAATATTTGAAAGAAGAAATATCTGATTGTTACCTCATTTATGTAACTGCCCAGATGTTAAATTGACTGGAAACATCCCCTTGAAAGTCTCTTATTGATCAAATATTTGCCATGCAACAACTTAAGCAAGAGAGTTTTTAACAGAGGAACCAAGGCTGTTGAATTCCTTCCTTGTCTACAGAAAATATTGGAGTTAACTGAAGACGTTCCAGTTCACACAGACTGAATTCATATTGCTGTTTTTTTCTGTTGTTATTTTGGCAGTCTGGTCCTTTCTTACAGAATTATTTTTTTTTTTAAATTTTGCAAGGTTTTTTTTTTCCTTTAAAAAATACACAATGTTTTGAATTTCTGTATGGCTTGTGCCATTTGTTTTATTATATTCTGTTTTACAATTACTTTTATCTGAAAATGGGCTAAGATCAATCAATATTGTGAATATAGCTCAGTTTACGCTTCTTTGTACTAAACCTACATGCAAGTTTAGAATAAGTTTCCAAGGCTTTGCTCAGATCAATGCCATAAAGTATTATGTGCTGAATGGCTTAATCTGTAGGTATTAATGGATCAATGGTCTTACTGTACTTTGTTAAATATTATAATATTGATTTTAATTCGGGAAGAGATAGTCGACAAACTTGGTATATGATAGAATATAACTTCATTAATTTATAAGGGCATGAAGCTCCCCTCACAACATCACTGCAGGTCATTGCATGCCAAAACAACTAGATACAAAAACAGTTTTTCCCCTTGTGCCATCACTCTTTTGAACACCTAATTACCACAGTACAGTTTTATGTCTAAGTATATTTACCCATATGATTTGACTTACTTATTATCATCCTTCTCCTCTTTTCTACTATCTTCTTCTATTGGTATCTTATGACTACACTTTGTTGTTTGTATGTACACTGAGAGCTTATGCACTGAGGACAAAGTGTGTCCAATCACACTTGGCAAATAAAGTACCTCTATTCTGTCTTGCCCTGCCCTGCCCTGCCCTGCCCTACTCTACTCATATTTCTGCAATGCAAAACTCTTCCCTCTCTTTATCAACTACTTTATTGATGTTGGCACTCTAGAGTTATTTTTGTTTGCATTGTTCACTCAATTTCAAAGTCAATATGGCAAAATCTAGTTAAAAATTTTGGTCTGAAGGTTCTACTAATTCATCATCTCCTCTGATATTCTGCTAACAAGTAGGAATGCAGTCAATGTATTTACAAAAACTAGGAAGAAAACAGAACCCTCTTTAATATAAAAGAAAATGTGCATATAAAAAGCTTTGGACTTCATAGAATGGCTTTGTTATTCATGTTTTTAGCACAAGTGTGATGTGCAGATATCTTGAAAAATCAGCAAATGGTGGTCATGATAATGTGTCAAAGTCAACTTACTACAGGTAAAATTGATGGGTACAATTTAAGATAGCAAATTCCAAAGTTACATTTGCATAGGCATCTTGTACATTACAGTGGCTTCAATGAACATTGACCAAAATATCAAGCATCAACATGGGAGGATTTATAATGAATGTTCAGAGATGTCTGTCAAATGAATAAACAAATATACATGTCACAGGATAATGTTGTAGGATACAATCTGGATTTGTCACCAGGACTAGACATTTTGTCTTCCAAACTTTCAGATTTGTGCTGGAGCCCACCTTCAGGGAATTTCTCTCTAGCAGAGTGTATGTGGTATTTATAGTGCCTGCTGTAAGTGGCTTTTTAGATGTCGATTGGGGTGTGTTGATGACTGGCTTTTAAATCATTAGCTGTTCTTTGCTTGTGCTGCCCAGCCCATGCCTTCTAAATATGTGATAGGCTGATGGTAAATCAGCATCCCTGTTGATTGATGAAAGGCCTGTTTCCCAGGCTTCAATCATTGCTCGTCCAACAATCTTTGTAGCTGCAAAGTTGAATGTGTGTCATTATTCATTGCACTGTGAGGCTACTAATGAGTTGGGTCTCCCCATCCAACAACTCACTTGTGTTCTTGCAATCTGATGGTTAGCTTCCTCTCTGTTCTCCTACATAGTCATAGGGACAATCCATGAAGGGGATTCATACGACATTGGAAGTATCTCCCACTTCTAAGTGATCTTTACAATGCATAATTTGTCCTCATATGGTAGCCTCTGGGCGGTGTGCAATGCCCACTTGCAGATCTTAGGAGCTGCATTTGACAGCTTCTAAAGTGTTTTTGCTATATGGCAGGGTGTGCCATTGTGGTTGGTCTTGTACTTTGTTTCTTCCTTTCTCTCCCTACCGTTTTGCACAGGCATCTTGTGGCAAATGATTGCAGGTACCCATTCTGCTTGAATTGTTCATGTAGGAACCTGCTCTTCAGCTGTTTAGTTTGCTGAGTACTACAGTGGGTTTTCACCCTGCCATATAGTGCTCTGATGCAACTCTTTTTGTGTGACAGTGATGGATGCTGTTGAAATTCAGAATAGGTGGGGTGTTGGTGGCCTTGCAACAAAATGTGGTTTCTAGGCTTCCATCCTCTTGTCTATTGACAAGTACATCTAAAAATGGTAATTGCCTAACTGTTTCTTCCTCCACAGGGCTATCTGTGTCTGCAAAAGCACAGCCAACACAATGAAATAACAAAATAACATGATAACAGAGCTGAAAGGAACCTGGAGGTCTTCTAGTCCAACCCTCTGCTCAAGCAGGAAACCCTGCAGCATTTCAGACAAATGTTGTCCAATCTCTTCTTAAAAAGCTGCAGTGTTGGAGCACACACAATAAGTAAAGTAAAGTAAAGTAAATTAAGTAAGTAAATAAGTAAGTAAGTAAGTAAACAAAGTTTTAGTTTTGTAAATTGTGTGATCTTGAGATGATATTGCTTTTATTTTATTTATTAATTTAAAGTAGTTGTAGGGACATCTATCATAAAGCACAATTTTGGCCTCCATCGACCCCTGTCTTTAATATTGCTTTTAAAAAATGTGTAATTTCTTCATTTTGTACCTTTTCACATTTAAAGAGCTGAACAAAATACCACAGAGATTTGGAAACTTAGGAAGACTGAATATTGACAGAGTTAAGCCAATCTTTTGGAACATTTCAGATATATTGATAAATTAGATTGGGAAATCACCTTTGCTCAATTGTAGAAAATGGAGTTACATACAACTTTCCTTTAAAAAAAAAGAGAGAGAGAGAGATCTTGATAAAATTGTTATTGTTCTGGTGGTAGAGTCATTCCAACAGACTTCACTGTTTTTATAAAAACAGAGAAATTGGAAATTAAACGATTAGATTTAAAGTATATTTTTGCCCTATTCTATTATAAAAATCCTTAAATTCTGCATGCCACCACAGAGTAGAGGAAATAAGCCCTGGAGAAATAAGACAATTTCTGCTTGAAATCAACTTTCAAAGCAGAATAAACCTATCAACATCCATATAGCTCTGACAGGTTTCAGCTATTATGTGTAAAATACGTAGCTTTCCTCTAGTCATTTATATTTTATTTATATTTTTCAAGACTGGCATTTTATTTATTCATTCATTATTAAGATTTTTATTATTTTTTTATGCTCTGAATGCATCAGAGCAGCACACAATAAATAAAAACTAATAATTTTAAAAAATCATAAATTCCACAAATTACCCTAAAACATTTAGGCAGCAATAAAACACCAACCACATTTAAAAAAAAAAAAGTGAAATATATGTGTGAATATATGTTTTCTTTTAAGTTAGAAGGAGGCTTTTGTAGTATAGAAAAGAATGAATTTTGCAGTTCAGGAACAATGTGTGATATTTGTTTTTCAGGGACTAAAAACTGTTGAACATGTCACCTTTTTGAGAATCAGTGCAAAACAGCCTTTGTTCTTATATTATTCATTTGAAGTCAGAGACCTGTTTTAAACAAGTAACTAAATTCACAAGACTGGCATTATTTCTGTTTAATAGAATATGAAAAGCTGCTTTTTAGAGGCTTCCCTAGGAAATTAGGGTGTATAAAAGACCGTTTCTATCAAAAGTTAACATCTATTTTGACAGCATTTTTCAAGCTAATTCTAGGCAATCTGTGCTAAAATCACTGAGAAAAATTGAAAACTACAAAATTAATATATTTCCAATACCACTTTTTACACAAAGTTTTTTAAAAAACTATTTCTTTCAGACCTGTTGAACAACTCAATTTCCTGTTTGTTACATTTTCAAATATAATAGTATTTTTTTTCATGTAACAATCTTTAGAAGAAGGAAAGGAAAGGAAAGGAAAGGAAAGGAAAGGAAAGGAAAGGAAAGGAAAGGAAAAGAAAGGAAAGGAAAGGAAATCTCCATGGGAAGATGCATTAAAGTTTTGGTATGCTTTGTTACTGTAGTTTGTACAAATATAGGGCCTGTTAACTTGAAGTTAACTAGCTGTTAACTTCAACATAACGATGGCTTGGCATTGGAAACCCAGCTCTTTCAATATGGAAAATTAAAGAACAAATAACATATTCTTAAATTCTTCAACCAGTTATTCGTCCGCAGGAAGAATGAGACAGCCAGCACTTGCTACCTATCCTCAATTATGAATAAAAATGACATAGAAAGAAACAAAGAACAAAAAAGCAATAAAACTCTTTTGAGGTTTTATAGAAATACAGAAATCATCTTAACGAGAAATGTAATCATGGCCAGGGCTTTTTTTCAGCCGGAACCCGGCGGAACTGCGTTCCGGATCCTTTTTGGAGTCCAGATCACATGGCCCGTCTCCACCAATCGCACGCTATCACTTCCGGGTTTTTTAGTGCGACGACGGGGGGTGCGTTCCGGCACCTTCCTCGGAAGAAAAAAAACCCTGAACATGGCCAATACTATTATCCAAAAAGAACTTTGCCTAGACCGAGCATAAAATGTTAGGAAACCTAATGTTATTATGGATTAACAATTGAGACAAAATTTTAATACAGCAATCCTTAACTGACGCAGATCTTCAAAGACTCTTTATCAGCTCTATTTCCCACAATATTATTGATGCAAAGAAAGACTATAATTTCCAATGTTTGGGAATCATAAATCTTGCAACTAGTATAAGCTCAATTCTTGCGTGAAGATCTTTCAAACTTTTAATGGGATATGTATACATATGTTCAATTCTAAATTAATGATTTCTATTTCTATTTGCATAAACATATAAGTGCTCAGCATGGGGCACAGATTACACACATACAAAAACGAAGAGAACATATGAGCTCCATATATCTGATTAAATGCTTGAACAAGACCAATAAAGGCAACACCGGTTACCCCAATGCTAGATATGTAGTTGTCACAAATTACTTTTCTAAAAAAATCTCATTATATGCTTTGAATGAATTTTGAATGTTTTTCTTATGGGCGTAATCCAGCCTCATTAATCATTTTCAGGCGGCTTCATTTCAATACATATACAATTAATTCTGTTTATATGTGCTTAGCATTTCTCACATTATTCTTTATATTTATTTAATGGTTTAATTATTTTACTTCAAAGACCCTAGGTGCCACACAGAGAAAGAAATTACAACTGCAGTATAAATACAATTGCAAGTACCATAATTAAACATTCAAAACAAAAGTTGCTAAGAGCTAATTTAAACAAGGAAAAATGACTCTAGGATTCATCAAGATTTGGGCTTAGCATGTGAGTATCCTTTTTCAAATGCACATGACACACGGATGATACTTTTTGAGAGTGCATCTATAATGACAGAGAAGGAAAAAATGGACTGTAATAAGAAGGAGAAAGTGTTGAGTATTTAAATTATCTAGATTTGAGACACAAATATCAAGCCAGATACGGTTTGACTAGAATGTGTAAATCACACAATATTTCACACAGTCTCAATGAACTATTACCCTATTATCTAAAGGCAAAAATTGATTTTCCCTTGTGATGCCAGCTGCTACTCATTATTGCTGAAAAAAAAAACATTCCTATAATCCTAGAAGGATATTATATTGTTATAATATTTACAATATTTACTTATTGTTATATTATTTACATTATTTAGTTGTATTATAAATAATTAAATCTAATTTATTTTCTCCCTTTCTTTCTCTCTTTTTTCTTTCTCTCTTTCTCTCTTTCTTTTTTCCTCTCCCTTTCTTGCTTTCTTTTTCTCTTTTTCTCTCCCTTTCTTTCTCTCTGTCTCTACCTTTCTCTCTCCCCCTCTTCCTTCCTTCCTTCCTTCCTTCCTTCCTTCCTTCCTTCACTATAGTCAACTCCTTGAACAAATTTTCTTAGAAAGATTTCAGAAGTCATTTATCATTGCTTCCTTCTTAGAATTGAGAGAGAATGACCGGTCCAAAGTTATCTAGCTGCCTTTGTGCCTTAATCATGACTAAAACTTATGGTCTTCCAGTTTCTAAACTGGTGCCTTCACCATTACATCAAACTGGCTCTCCAGTAACTCTCTATGTGCATCTAAATCTCTAAGCAAACCAAGCCATCACTGACTACATTCTACAACAAGTATGCTGCAATGCTACAATATCTACAATATTTTATATAGGATTAAGATTAACCTAAAATGTAACTGGTGATGACTGAAACAAGCTATCAGGAATATATCTCACAAGGGTTGCAGAAGTTGTATTAATTCTCAAATCATTTTCAATCACAGTTCAAAGCTCTGAGATGAGGAAATTCAAAGGAACTTCTAATTCAGAACCATGCTGGCTCAGGAATTATGGGAGCTGAAATTCATAGGTCATAAAATTATCATAGTTGTCCACCCTGTTCTAATTCCACTTCAGCTTGTAAACATACTGAAATCTTTTTTCCCCAGCTTCAATACTTCTGAAATTTCTGTTTGGATCCCTTTGAAAGTATGGCTTTCAAAGGGATCCAAAGGGGAGGGACTTCCGGCTTTCAGCGGCGACGGACGTCTGGTGGGATTTCTCTTGCCCCCAGCGCCCGAATCCAGCTG
>JAOYMU010000292.1:54147195-54158231 GCA_025802295.1 Psammodynastes pulverulentus | reverse complement strand
ATAACCATTTGTCTGAAGTGGTGTAGGGTTTCCTGCCTAAGCAGGGGGTTGGACTAGAAGACCTCCAAGGTCCCTTCGAACTCTGTTATTCTAGTCTAGTCTAGTCTAGTCCAGTCCAGTCCAGTCCAGTCCAGTCCAGTCCATTCCATTCTATTCTATTCTATTCCCTTGAATTGCAATAGACTTTATCTGGGAATAAGCATCATTTTGTTGCAAAAATAATACATTTAAAATAAAAGAAGTGTCGATTGGTATGTAAATGCCAAACTGTGTGTCCCTCTTATTCTTGCTTGATAAATATTCTATCCCTGACATTGCAGTAATCCTGCTGCAGGGTATCCAAAATTTCTTAGCTTTTTCAAAAGTCCACAATGCACAGTGTCTCCTCATTCTTTTTCAATTCCCAGCCCTGGTTTGAAGTACCATTGTAGATATTTTTTATAGTTTCCCTGGTGTCATGTACTAATGATACATCCATTTATTTAAAAAAAATCTTAAATTATGACATAGTATAAATTTAATACCAAGGACTCCAAAATCTCCACCCCATCCTAGGTCTACAGAATGTATTGCCATCTGGTTTGGGTTTGGTCATCAATTTGAATAGTTGTAAAAGAAGCATCAAATTAATGGGAGAATGGCTACTTTATCTTGGTTACTTTTGTATAATAGGTGTCATATTTGCCCTGTTTATCCTGAATTTGATAATAAAACATTCTCAAGAAGTAAATCCCAGATCTAGTAACCAAGTCTAGAGCCAGAGGTCTGCACCTGTAAATTCAGACACAACTGGTTTTTAATCAGAGTGTAACACAAACAATATCCAGGATTGGTTTGAATGGTCATGGTAAGTATAATCTTTCCTTCCCTTTATACAAACAGATTAAAATAATCATATTACTTGGTGGTTACTCCTATAATTCCCAAGACAATGTTAGTAGTTTTACAAATCTTGAGAGGCAATGATAAAGATACTTTAAAACAACACCAGCAGCAGTAGAGCCCACCACAAGTTTTTGCTAAAGCTCAGGTTTCCTTTTGTTTGAGTTAAAATAATAGAAGAATAGAGGAACATTTGAGTAAGTAAGGCTTACTCTGGTTTCATGATCAGTTGTTTGTGGTCTGGGTTAGCATATTTCATTCTTCTTCTTCTTGTACCAGCCATATCCGTCTTTGGATGTTGGCGATCACGTTGGCGATCCTATTTTTATCAATAGCCGCACAAAAAAGTGCTGCTGAGTTTTGTCCAAACCAGCCCCTTAGATTTTGAAGCCATGATGTTCTTCTTCTGCCTGGACCTCATTTGCCTTCAATCTTTCTCTGGAGGGAAATTGTATTATACAGTATATTAAACAGATTATATGGCTGCCCAACACAGGTGACTCCAAGCAGCTTAAAACATTAAAATCCATAACATAAAAACCCATGAAACTCCATCCCATACATAACAGCAGAAACACAATAAAATCAATCACTTGATCAGCTCCATCTCCATTCGTGGCCTCCAGTCCTGCTGATGAAACCACATCTTCAGGGCCTTTGGAAAAAATGGAGGATGGTGGAGGTCAATGGAACTTCAGGGAAGATGGTGTTCCATAGAGAAGGGGCCACCATTCTGAAGGTCCTTTATCATGTTCCTATCAGATGTATATCCCTAATATATTGGACCCATAACCTATCTGTCTTCCTGTTATGGTGAGCTGGGTGGATGTAAAAGGGGAGAGGCAGCTCTTCAATTTCTTAACATATTCTATTCTTTGATCTACTTAGAGATAACATACAAGTAAAATCTACATGCCTATTTTTGTTAAGAGAGTATCTGAAATAGAGACGAACAATATTTTTAACTTGGCTTCTGCTGAGTATACAACATTAGGAAATGAATATCATTTATAAAGTATATGAAGTCAGAAAAGTTTTAAAAGAGCAGAGGTGTTGGTAAAAGTGTGTAATTATTGCAGTCATTTTTCAGGGTGGAACTACTTTTGAAGCACTTAAATACTCTCTATATGCATAAAATGTATTGCCCCAAAGAATGAATTTTGTTTTATCTGTGAATCTTAGGGGGTTATTTCCATACATAATGACTGTATTGGAATTCACATCCCATATTTAGGTTAATGAGAACTTTCTATCGCAAGCTTCAAAGGAATATTTAATGGTTATTTAAAATATTGTACATCCGCAAGCCTATTCAGCTTCACCAAGTGAAAATAATCTTCCACTTGTTTTGTTTTATTACTATATATACAAAACTTCCCACCCCTAAACTTCAGCATTAGAATTGATGCAATTCAAAATATTCTGTTCTAACTATAAAACAGATACTTATTGCATCATGCCAATATCAATATTGATTAAGATTCCTTAAGTGAGGGACTAAGATTTTCAACTTTGTGCATGAAAAGTTCCAATACTTCCAATGAAGGTAGTATTTCTAACCTTTTTAATTATTATTATTTATTAATTTTAAATGTAATTGTCTATTGACTCTGGGTGGCTTACAGCATCATAAGAACAGTACTATAAAATATTAAAAAATTAAAAAAGAGCATTAAATGTTAACAAAAATTTAGTCAAACAGAAGCCAGTTTACCAATGGGATGGAGGTGGGATCTTCTTCTCCTCTACTCACCACCTCCAGCAAGGGGTGCTGCATTTGGGACCCCAAGCTAACTGGTCAAACTAGGTTTTAAGGCTCTTCTGGAAGGCTAAGTGGGTGGGGGCAAATCTCACCTTTAAAGGACATGATATTTCAGAAGATTAAAGCCATATCAGAAAAAGGCTCTTCTCCTGGATCCTGCTAGCTGAAGTTAATGGGGTCCACAGCATTCCCTTTCTGCTGGAGTGGGTGAGTGAGCTACCCGATTGTGGTGAGATGGTTTCTCAGACACATTTAACTTTAGTTTATACTTTCAAGCAGTTTATACTAATTTGATTTTCAAAGAAGATTGTTAGCTATAGGTAGATAAATTTGATATATAGATCCTTTAATGCAGCTGTGAAAGCATAAGCTAGAAAACAGGAGATTATGGCTTCTAGTCTTGTCTTTGGGACGTGGTGGTTCAGTGGCTAAGATGCTGAGCTCATCGATCAAAAAATCTGCAGTTCAGCAGTTTGAATCCCTGGTGCCATGTAATAGGGTGAGCTCCTGTTACTTGTCCCAGCTTCGGCCAACCTAGCAGTTCGAAAGCACATAAAAATGCAAGTAGAAAAATAGGATCCACCTTTGGTGGGAAGGTAACAGTGTTCCCTGCACCTTTGGCATTTAGTCATGCCAGCCACATGACCACAGAGATGTCTTTGGACAGCGCTAGCTCTTCGCTTTGAAACGGAGATGAGCATCACCCCCTAGAGTCGGGAATGATTAGCACATATGTGCAAGGAGAACCTTTACCTTTAGTTCTGTCTTAGGCCCAAAATCAGGTGAGTGGCATGGACCAGTCACTCTCAATGGCGGTTGAGGCTATGGCAAGCCATTTCTGGTATCTTGTCAAAAAAAAAAATATGTTCAGACAATTACTAGGAGTTAACACTGATTCAAAGGTATATGCATAGACACTCACACCCATAAAAGTTATAAGAAAGAGAGAGAAAGAGATGAAATGAGGTAACTTGGAGAAAAGAAACAGAGGAAGAGAGGGAGGGAAAGAGGAAGAGAGAAAAATAGATACAGCTAAGAAAAATAAAGTAGAAAAAATATCGAAAATGAATTTGATATGCTGAGAGTAGGAGATCACTTTCCTCCCATTTTTTTGCATAAGAATGCAACAGGGGATAAATAAAACTGAAATTCAGTTGGTTTTATAAGGAAAGAGATGGGTGAGTCATTTTTAAGCATGAAGTGAAGGTAATGTACTATTGTATTTTTTCTCAGAAAATGAATATACAATGTGTTTGATTAGTTTGCATATTAATTCTTATAATGCTGCTACTAAGGTTCTTTTAATGTGACTAACATTTTCTTTTTCTCCCATTGCTACTAACATTTAACTTTGATGTTGCTACACTACTACTCTTATCACAGTTCCTGACTTAATGCTAAATACTTACTTTATTTAATGGATAAGTGGGTCTTGATTAAAATGTAGCAACCTTGAAGGAAAGAAACCTTTATTTTCAGCCAATTGAACATAGGTAGCCACTATTATTTTGTTAATACATAGTGTCCAACCTTATTTTTAGTAAACAATAATATGTTGATGTATGTATGATATTCTGTTTAATGCTTATGAAACAGTCTCCCCCCCTCTATTTTTTTAACTAGATATGTTAAGGGTTCATTAACTACAAGAAGCTTTAAAAAGTATTGCTATACTTAAGTTTCCATGTTAAGAGTTTCTATGCATTTACATGAAGTCTATATCAAAATTTCAGATGTATCAAATCATATTAATTCCATTGGCATAAGCCTTCTTCCTGCAAACTGTTCAGCAATTCACTTATGGTCTATCCTAATTGTACATTAACACTAATGTCATATATTACTTTTGTTGATCAAAAACATTAATGTAAAAAGGTAAAAGAATGGAGGAAAGATCAGAAAGGATCAAAATTAGACAATGGGAAAAAAATTGGAATTAAAATGCAAATGATATTGACACATAGTTTCAACAACACTAGTTTTCATGCAGGAACATATTTAAACCTAATTAATTCAATTGAATATAGCCAAAATAATAATGATAAGGAGCAGCAGATGTATAAGCAAGAAATAAAGTCAGAGAGTCTTATTTCTATGCTTGCATATTTATGCTGTTTCAACAATCACCAGGAAAAGCAAGAAGAGAAAGAAACTTCAAAGATATCTTTGATCAATGAACTAAAATCAGGGAATATAACTCTTGAAATTAAGTGGCTATCGTCCCCAAAGCCTTTAATTAACAAAATTATCAAACAAATGCAGATAAAAAAATGGAGTAAACAGAAATGTTAATCAGAAAGCAGAAATCTTTCTTTTTTTGTCTTTGCTCTGATCTTAATAATTACCGTATTCTTTAAAAAAATAGTTTTGTCTTTCAATCATTATAATATCTACATAATATATTTTTATCATTGTTATCCCTCTTCCAATAGGAACAATCTATTTTCAGAGGAAACGTGGAAGTGAAAGAGAAAGCTACCTTACCTTTAATTTTAAATTATTTTACTTGAAAAAGAAACCTCACCTATCACTGAAGTGTTGCAGTTTTCTTGATTTTGATCAGTTGGGCATATTATGTTGCACGATCTGATGCTCATTTTCATAATGTACAACAAGAAGCAAAATATTTTCCCTAGCCCTCTGAGGATAAGGGGAACATCTTTAAAAGAAGCATTTCTAAAAGGACATTGTGCTTCCATTTCTGTTATTTACATTTTAATTCTCTCCAACATTCAATAACGGGGTAAATTAGAAGGAAGCAAACAATGAAAGAATGAAATAAAGCAGACATGAAATGGAGCATATACATTCTAATTCTTTCTGTGGTTTACAAAATAATGTCCAGTAATAATATACTTATATTAACCAGAAAGCTTGACAAATCAGAAAGTTTTACATCAAAATGTCTTATTTCTTCTACCACAACTGAAGAATAACA
Organism: Psammodynastes pulverulentus; assembly: GCA_025802295.1. Lineage (NCBI taxonomy): Eukaryota > Metazoa > Chordata > Lepidosauria > Squamata > Psammodynastidae > Psammodynastes > Psammodynastes pulverulentus. The sequence continues at coordinate 54,152,649 of JAOYMU010000292.1, read as the reverse complement.
ACATACAGTGAATTCATCCAGCATTTATCTAGATTATGACATTATCCACTCATTGATGAACCATTAGAGACCATGCAATTTTCTTTCTAGTGCCATTCTAGGATCTAAAACTTAAATCTAGAAAAATATAGAAGACCAAACTAGAATTCTACATGCTAAAGGAAGCATTGGCCTTTTTTAAAGAATGTTTCTGAAATGTCATCAAAGAAACTTAATCATCAGCTTAACAATACAAGCAAAATATAATGCTTAATATTCTTCACTGTGCCTGAATTAAATGCAGTAAAGATTGCCAATTCATAGACAAGCCTGTCCAATTTTATATTAGCTATTTGGAAAATTGATACTTAAAAAGTGAGCCAAGCAGTCAATCTGTGGAATTACTGTATATAATACAAAGACTATGAATACATATTATCAAAGAATGAAAAGTAATTAAATAAATGATACATAAATGATAAAAATAATTCCTAATATAATATATTTATTAATATAGAAGCTGTTATAGGTATGACATAGCAATCCATATAAATAATGTATAGAAAATACATATAAATACCAGATAGAAAAAAAAAGTGAAATATTTGAGTTTTTAAAAGTTGTGGAAAATATTCAGGCATTTTGGATTTGTTTTCCAAAATTAAGAAGTTTAATTTCCACTTTTTAAAAACAACCCAGATTTGAAAATGTTGGCTTGATTATGGAAAATTATCAAAGCAAAGAATAAAATAGGAAATTGAATTTAGATTAAGACAAGGATTGTTGTTGTTAGTTGTGAAGTCGAGTCCAGCCCATCACGATCCCATGGACAATGCTCCTCCAGGCCTTCCTGTCTTCTACCATCTTCTGGAGTCTATTTAAGCTCATGCCTACTGCTTCAGTGACTCCATCCAGTCACCTCATTCTCTGAAGACAAGGATGGGTATAGGTTTATACTTTGCAGGAGTAGTAGTTTGGTCTAATGGTTATGGAACCAGGCCAGAAGTTGGGACACTACAAGTTCATGTCCCGCCTTAGCCATGAAAGCTGGCTGGGTGACCTTTGGCCAGTCACTCTTTTCAGCCCAACCCACCTCGCAGAGTTGTTGCTATGTGGAAAACAAGAAGTAAGATATGTTGTATGTCTTCGCTGCCTTGAGTTATTTGTAAAAATAATAAAGGCAGGATAAAAATAAATATTAAAAAGTCCATATAAGGAGATATTATTTATAAAAAGGTATACATTAGAAAAATGTGGAAAACTTGCACATCTTAACATTTAAAAAAAAACAGTTCTCATTGTGATGCATAAACTGAAAAGCAACATTTAATATTATAAATCAAAGGCCAGAAAGAAAAAGAGAAGCTAACAAAATGGAAAACAATAGATCTGTCTGTTTGTAATTTGAGGCAAGCTATGTTCAAATCCCATTTTGCCCAAAAATCATTAGATAACTTTGGCATTATACTGTCTCCATCTATTTACCTATTTCAAAATCTGTATGTGTACTCACACGCAGCTTACTCATATAGAGACCCATAAACTCATATACGGGGACACATATATTTTAAATATATATTTGTGTAAGACTGTGTGTATCACTATTTATATTTATAAATAACTCACTCATTGTGTAGTGACTATCAACTGAACAACAGTGTGCAAGATGGAAAACTCAGGATTTCCAGAAATTCAGAAAACATTTAAGGGGAAAAAAAAAAAACCTCATGAGACAGCCCCAAAGAAATTCAAAAAGAACTAAGTTAGGAAATAAATGCAATAAAATTGAACAAAAAATATACACAAGGAGAATAGAATAGAATAGAATAGAATAGAATATGAATAGCAATAGCAATAGCAATAGCAATAGCACTTTAGATTTATATACCGCTTTACAGTGCTTTTTACAGCCCTCTCTAAGCGGTTTACAGAATCAGCATATTGCCCCCACGATCTGGGTCCTCATTTTACCCACCTCGGAAGGATGGAAGGCTGAATCAGGCTTGAGCCTGGTGAGATTCGATCTGCCAAATTACAGGCAGCTGGCTGTAAGCAGAAGTAGCCTGTAATTAGTGCACCTTAACCTCTGTGTCACCAAGACTCTTATCCATCAAATGGGGATCTCACAGAGGGATCTATCAAATGTTGGCAATGTGATCTCAATTGCTCTCCTTGGTGGCACAGTGGTTAGAATGCAATATTGCAGGCTAATTCTGCTGACTGTCAGTAGTTCGAGTTTCACCAGCTCAAGGTTGACTCAGCCTTCCATCCTTCCGAGATCATAAAATGAGGACCCAAATTATTGGGGGCAATATGCAGACTCTGTAAACCGCTCAGAGATGGCTGTAAATCATTGTCTTATATATGTATATAATATATATAAGTCTAAGTGCTATTGCTAAATGCTATTGCTTTATTTGACAGTTTTCATTCCACATAGTACTGGAGGTTGAATTGCAAAGTAATATTTTACCAGCATGTTACCAGTCCATCAGAGATTAAATTTCAGGAAAAACTTCTTTAGGTTGATGGAGGAATTTGAAAGCAAGTGGACCCATGGAAAGTTACAAAGAACCAAAAGTAGATGGAATCAACAGAGAAGCTGGCACCTGGGATTTGCTAAAGCTGGGAAGTATGGAAATCATTGACTAGACTGTGCAAAGGTACTACAAGATCCAGAGACACTCTGAACAAATGGGGCTACCTGGTGGCTTCTGCCCTTTGTCATTGTGGTGACATGCAGACAACAACATATTTGTATACCTGTCATTTATGTCCTTGAGGACTCATGATAGCGTTACAGAATGAATTAATATTGTTGGTTTCTGGGCAAGATCTGTTTAACTTGTATATATTTTAATCTTTTTATATTTCATATTTTATGTTGTATAATATGCATTATTTTAATTGTGATGCTTCTGACACAAATAAATAAACAACCAGCTTGTAGGATAAGCACAATTGTTTGGTAGTTGTCTCATTCTTTAGCACTCTCCTTTTTTGGTACTTGTTATTGAATGTAGTAGCTGGAACAATAAGATGTACAATAGGCCAGAATACACAGTTGTAAGTGATTAGTTAGTTAGAGAGTGCTGACTCATGCATGATGTAATCTATGTTATTTATATTTCACTGCTGCCTATCCCTGCTGCCTGGAATGGGCCAAAAATGGGACACACGGAGGCCTAAAATAGGGCACACAGAAGCCGAAAAGAGGATGCATAGAGGCCGAAAATGGGGCCTGTGGAGGCAGCGATGGTCAGTGACGGTGCCGATGAGCGGCGGCAATCCCTGCAGCCTGGAACAGATTGTTGATATTCTAGGAGGCAGATCCAACTGCCAATCAGCTGCTCATGCTAAATCAGGCACTGCTGAAACTGACTAGGCTGTTTGCTGTTTGCTGCAAGGAGGCAAATTGCTGGGAGGCAGAGGCAGGTTTTTTTTTTGTTAAATATTTTATTGGTTTTCAAATTTTTAAAAGGAAAAGGGTATGGGATACAAATAAATTTTTTTCTTTTTGGTAGCTTCCCTGCTGTTGGTGACAGCCTTCCCCAAACTTCATAAGTTTACAAGTTTAAAAGTAAAGGATAAACATATAAAAAGATTACATTGTATAGTCTGTATATTCAATCATCTTTTTCATTTCATCAGTTTTTTTTCTTGTTTTCCTCCCCAAAAGCTAGGTGCGTCTTGTAGTCTGAAGAATACTGTATATAAAAGACTACAAATTTGAGTTGGTGTCCCCAACTTCACCTGGACAGCTGCTGTGCAATTCATTAACTATATATAATATAAATACTATAGATCCTTTCCAGTCCCTTGGCCAACTGCTGGGTCTTCATACCTGCTTAACAAATACATGAAGTACTTCAACTAAATCATCCTGTAAGATGCTAAAGGGTTTTGCTGGTGTTTCATAAATTCTTGCAGCCTTGTTGTCAGCAATATTTTAGGGCTCATTTAACTTCAGTTATTAGAATGTATGGCTCTAGTTCAGTTATCATTATAATATAATATATATTATAATGAAATATAATATATATTTCATTAATTTTGGTACAGTTTTTATAGATATTCATGCCACCTCCTCTTTATATCTTCCTTTTCCAGCAGAAAAAAATCCAAAAAACAATCTTTGGGTTTTTTTATGCTTGGTTTAAAGGTTTTATGTAATTTCCTTAAATAAATCTTTTGACTTTCCCATTTTATAATTATGCTGATTTCTTTGCATTGCCATTTACATATAATTCATCTTTTATTGCTTTTGCTAGAAATTGAGTAGCTGAGGAAATTTTCTTCTGTCTCTTTGTGTATTGCTTTCTGCCTTTCTTCAGCTATTTTCCACGTATGAGTACACAACCATTTTAGGTTCTTTGCTTTTTAAAGTTTTAAATATTGTTGTTTGCTTCCTCTTTTAATGATGTCATGAATTTCAGACCAGAGTTCTTCAGAAATTCTACCATTAAGTCTATTAAATCTATTATTTACCTTCACATATAAACAGAAGGAAAATTGCTGAGATTGTAATGTGTTGATTGGATGATTTTATTTCAGTTGTAATTTGTCGACAGGGAGTTCATGATCTGAGCTACAGCCAACACAGTCTTATTTTTGCTGTCTGAATAATGCTGTTTGTTATATTATATACAATCAATCTAATGTTAGTATTGTCCTTCCAGTGATGATCATATATAATCTTTTAAGCTGTTGGAAGAATCTAATTGCTATAAATATTGCAATTTCTTGGTAGAACTCTATTAATTTTTCTTCTGGTTCATTTTGTAAACACAGAGGCAAATTTCCTCATTATTTCAGATACATCCTATTCATCTGCAGCTTTTGCATTCTAGTCTCTTATAATAAACATGATGAGGTGAGTTTTTGGCATTGTGTTGACAAAATACAAATGTTTAATTTCAACTATTTTAGCCTCTGGTGGGAGCATAGACTTGGATCACCAATAATATTTATTGGCTTACTTTACAGTTGAATTCTGTTATTTTCTGTGTTGTATCCAAGTATTAACTTGACACTCTCAACTTAATATTGATGGCTGTTTCAATTCCTGTATGGTGTTTTTGTCTCTAATGGGAGACTGATATGAAGTGACTCGTTCCAATCCATTTCAATTTGCCACTTCCAAGACTTTCAGTATTTCGGCTTCACGTTTTTATTCTTCAATAACAACTTTGTCTTATTTCATGATTCTGACATTCAGAACATTTACAACACAGGTGCCAGCATTATACATATCTGTGCAGACTTTTTATTTGGTCTCTACTATATAGACTGCTGAATATCCTTTTGACTTTGATCCATTCATATCGTAAACATAATTAGATTTGTTCTTTCCTTTTCTTCTGCAGTTTATTGGATACTTTCTGACCTGGGAGAGTTGTCTCCTTCTCCTTCTCCTTCTCCTTCTCCTTCTCCTTCTCCTTCTCCTTCTCCTCCTCCTCCTCCTCCTCCTCCTCC
>JAOYMU010000292.1:54024147-54039294 GCA_025802295.1 Psammodynastes pulverulentus | reverse complement strand
AAGTCCACCCTTCTTCAAGCTGCAAAAATACCCTACAGCAACACAAAATTGCACGTTGCGACTGCCCCATGGAAGGTTTCCCACATTCGCACAATTTCATTTTTGTCTGTTTCCATTTTTTTTCTGACAAAGCAAAGTCATTTTCTCCTGAAAAGCTCACCCGTGGCGGGGCCAAATGTTGTGAACCTTGTCAACTACACAACCCCCAGATGAACCCAACGGACAGGGTGTGTGGTATCCTGCACAATCAACCTCAAGAAACAATTATTCAGATAAAATTAGATAAAATAATAGAACAATTAACCAGTGGAACTGCTTGCCACCAGAAGTTGTGGATGCTCCATCACTGGAGGTTTATAAGAAGAGACTGGACCATTTTTGTCTGGAACGGTACAGGGTCCTTTGCTTGGGCAGGGGGTTGGACTAGATGACCTCCAAGGTCCTTTTCAACTCTGTTATTCTGTTAAATTGCTGATATTTCCAGAGGAAGCATCTTATCCTGTATTGCTTCTTCTGGCCAACTTCATCGAGATACGAATTTTTGTTCACAATATTGAATTTTTAGATAGTCCTTGACTTATGACTACTTGTTTAGCGATCATTTGAAGTCAGCGCACTGAAAAAAAAGTGGCTTACACCCGGTCCTCGCACTTTTAAACACCCTCAGGTACGTTGCACAGAAACACAAGCCGGCATGTTTCCACAACAGCTGAACAACTTTTGTTGTTTAACAACTGCGTCCGAAAGACCCTAAAATCACAAAACTCACTTAACAAAACGGCCTCTCTTAGTAACAAAAATGTGAAATATTACTTCAACTAATCATTCTTATTTCAAATAATTCTTTGAAATAATAGTAATAATTATTTGAAATATTTCAAACAATTATTATTATTTCAACTTATAATTATTTCAACTAATTATTTGAAATAATGATGATTATTTGAAATTATCATTTGAAATTATTATTATTTGAAATATTATTTCAACTAATAATTATTTCAACTAATAATTATTTCAACTAATGATTATTATTTGAAATAATGATGATTATTTGAAATAATGATGATTATTTGAAATAATGATGATTATTATTTGAAGTAATGATTATTATTTGAAATAATAAAAGTATGGAGAATCCATCAAAGAGAAACAAGAAATGTCAGACAAGTGAAAAAAAATTTAACCACACGCTTAAAAACAGCCAAATTTCATTCTCCTTTCCCTGATTCTGAGTGTTGTATTTATTTCAATTCTTAAATTTATACACCGCCTGCGTCACTCAGCCAAGCGACTCCGAATGTCAACAAACCAACATATAACTCAGGTTTGTAATCATAGTTTCCTTTGAAAGAAAAATAGTCTTACCATCCATCAAGAACCGGGTAAAATCCCAATATTTCTACCCCAGCAGATCACCAAAACCGATTGCCAGGCCCCAGTCACAAGGATTCAGAGCCCTAAAATTCAGCAAGTGTAAAATACAGGCAGTCCTCGAGTTACGGCCACAATGGAGCCCCACATTTATACTGTTAAGTGAAACATCGGTTAAGTTGGTCCCGCGTTGCGGTTTTTCTGGCCGCCATTGTTAAGCAAATTATTGTATTTGTTCAGTTAGCTACACGGTTGTTAAGTGAACTTCCCTGTGGACTTGGGACCCTGCGACCGTCATAAATACGAGGCAGTGACTAACCTTCTGAATTTTGGTCACATGACCAAACAGTCGTAAGTGTGAAAAATGGTTGTAAGTCCCTTTTTTCAGGGCAGTTGTCACTTTGAATGGTCACTAAGTGAACTGTTGTAAGTCAGGGACTAGCTGTAAACCTGAAAGTCGTGATTAAATTGCCAAGAAAAGTAAGTTGGCCCCGCAAAACTCATAATATTCCAACTCTGACACTCCATCTTTTAAAATTAAGGCAGATAGACATATAGATAGATAGGATGGATGGATGGATGGATGGATGGATGGATGGATGGATAATTAGATAGATAGATAGATAGATAGATAGATAGATAGATAGATAGATAGATAGATAGATAGATAGATAGATAGATAGATAGACAGACAGACAGACAGACAGACAGACAGACAGACAGACAGACAGAGTTCAACAAGTTCCTGTTGAATTGAACATATACATTTTTCCTGCAAAGAAATACTTATTTTTTTCATTCTTCCATTTTTCATTCTTTAAAATCAATCACAGCAATTCAGAATACTTATTACCAATTTTTTAACAACTAATGAATTAATTGTGTTCCTTGTGAGCACTTTGTGTAAATGTTGGTTGCACTTAGACATTATTGTATGGATTCCCTAAGGTCCTCCCAGTTACAGACTATTGTTTAAGTTTAAGTAGTGACATTAGAAGTTCGAGTTGTTCTTTGGTAAACTTACAATGATTACCTGTGTTGATGTCCTTATATTCTCCTCCTTACATTGTGACCTTACATCTTCAGCTCTATGTGGAGGGGATGTTAGAGGACCCAGTGGAACTATTCTGTCTCCTGGTTATCCTGAACTTTATCCAAATTCATTGAATTGCACATGGACTGTGGATGTCACACATGGAAAAGGTATGAATTTACATTTCATTTAATCATGCTTCATATTATGCACCCTTAATGTTACCATTTGAACTGTCAAGCATAGCAATATTTTTTTTTTAAAAAATGTTCTTTAGTTTAGTTTTGTTTAATTTACTACGTAGTTCAGTTTGGGGGACGGATCAGCATTGTAGTTGTCCTCCGTGGGCCGGACAAGGGGAGGAAGATAGGATGGGGGGAGGTGGACAGATGCCTCCTGCAGCACTCTGCTGGCTAAAATGGGATACGGGAATGCATGTGGCCCCCTGTTCCTCCATTTTGGCTGCAGGAGGCCATCCAGGCAAAAAATGGGGCATGGGGGGCCTTGCGCAGCACACCGGTGCCCCATTTTTACTAGCAGAGGTACTGTGGTTTAATTCTTTGTTATTTCCAGGCTGGCCCCATGGGCCAGAACTAAAGCACCTTGAATTTGACACCCCTGGTTTAAACAAACACTTAACATTAATATTTTCCTTTAGTTTGTAAATGAAAAATAGTGTTTTTTTAGCAGTATTGTTCAATATCTTCAAAATGCAGAATAATACTCACAAATAGAAAAAAAAATTGGTTTCCGTAAAGATAAAAGACAAAATAGATGAAGACTCTGAGGGCAAGGGTAAAATAAACCTTCTTTAATTTTCTGAGCCCATGGTTGGAATGAAATGTATGAGTTTAATCAGTGATATAATTGGTTTCATGTTAACTATGTGAGTCTAATTTTATTTTTCTAATAGGAGTGCAATTCACCTTTCACACCTTCCATTTGGAAGATCATCATGACTACCTACTAATCACAGAGAACCGCAGCTTCACTCAACCACTAGCACGCCTGACTAGTTCAGAACTTCCGTCTCCAATCAACGCTGGTCTCTATGGAAATTTCAGGGCTCAGTTGCGCTTTATTTCTGACTTTTCAATATCTTATGAAGGATTTAATATTTCTTTTTCTGGTAAGGGAACAAAACAAGCTATTTTTTTTTAGGTTGAAGAAAATGTGGTAGTTACTTCAGAGAGAGTTACAAAGACGGGGCATGGTGAGAAGGAGAAATCCAAATATTATCTTTTTTTTTCTGATATATATTTTTTCTTTTAAAAATGGATTTTGCAATTGCCTTTGATGTTATTTTCATTAAACAGATCTCAGTATGTCCGTTGTACGAGTGTTGAGGAACATTGTAATAAAAGTAAAGTATGTTATTTAACAGAGCATCAGAGTGGTTTCAAGACCAATTGCAAGACATAGTGTTCCAAATAAACTTATAAGAAAATAGATCTTGTTTTCAGGATGCAGAGCTTTTTTGGATAATTGTATAAGTTGGACTCACACTCATTTATAGCTGCAATTGGAATCATAAACATGCCTCTGCCAGATTCTGTTGAACATGCATGAGCATGATTATAAACATCAACTGAATTGCTAATACTTATTTGACCATGCATGTGGTGGTGGGAGTATCTGAAGGCTAAACTGATCTTCAGGTACACATGTGTGATCTATAATAAGATAGCAACACTTAATGATTTGGGCTCAGTGGTGGGATTCAAATAATTTAACAATCAGTTCTCTGTCCTAATGACCAACTGGGTGGGCGTGGCTGGGTGATCATGTGGCTGGGTGGAGCTCAGGCGACAGTAAATCTCAGTGTACTGCCAAGAACCTTTAGCGCTTATATGGGTTAACAAAGAGGAGTTTCTGTAAGCAGGGCAATAAAGATTAGGCTAGAAACAGCACCAGGATGTTTCCTTCCTGCCTTCCTTACAGGATTAGCCCAGTAAAGTGGAAAAAATCAAAAGGAGATTTCTTCTAACAACCGGTTCTCCGAACTGCTTAAAAAGTTAACAACTGGTTCTATGAATAGGTGCGAACCTGTTGGATCCCACCACTATTTGGACTGAGTTAGAGCTTTGTTTGTCAGATGCTGAAACTTTTTAAATGAGATGTTGATTTGCTTTTTTATTTCCATTTTAGAATACAATCTAGAACCATGTGAAGATCCTGGGACACCTCAATTTGGAAGTAGAATTGGATTTAACTTTGAAGTAGGAGATATGCTTACTTTCTCCTGTTCTTCTGGATACCGCTTAGAGGGAGCTTCAGAAATCATCTGCCTTGGCGGTGGCCGAAGAGTGTGGAGTGCACCTCTGCCCAGGTGTGTGGGTACGTGGTCAGCTGCTTTCATTTGCTTGTATGTGTAGTCATTGTCCATAAACTTGCAACTATACAGCATGTCTAAGCATGGTGCATACCTTATTAGTTTTGGTACAATACAGTGTTTACATTTCTCTTGTCTTTTCACTTTGATTTGTCAGGTATTTCTGGTTTAGTATGAAGTCCAATTTTGAGTTTTAATATTTAACTATTCTATATAAGTTTTCCTCTGTTTTATCAATTCTACCTTAAGGGTGTGTTTAATATGTAAAGTTTTGAAAAAGTATCAAAATATCAGCTGTCACTTTTGTCTTTTTTCCAGAAGTACAGATGTTCCACAAATTTGTTTGTATGGAATTTCTAGTGTTATGGTAGAAGAACAATATTCAGAAATCAATAACATTTTCAGGATCAAGTAAACAAAGCCAGAAACTGCATAACAATATTTCTGTTCGAAATGAAATATATATCTATATTTTGCAAAGGCCCATTCACTGTATGCAGGATGCTAGATTCTCCTACGCAGTTTCTTAAATGTGGATAATAAATTAAAAGTAGACCATAGCCTGTTTCCAAATTCTTCATTAGATTTCTTGAACAGCATTGCCAATCTTCCAATGGAATAACTCAGTAATTAGCATCTAATAAATCCAATCTGAAAACATTTAGAAACATATTAAGTCTTGGTTACCGTTCTTGTGTCCAACCATATTTAATTAAGAGAAAAATACTTTGTCAGGTTTTATTGTCATTCATTTACCATTATTCTCCCTTAGAAATAATATATTATTTTCAGTTGGGCAAAATTTATATTGCCACGTATAATATTTGATTTTTCTCATACCTATAAGAAAACCTCTGTGTTTGTTTCTCTCTCTGTGTGTGTCTTGATGGGGTGAGACTTTTTCACTTTCTCACTATAGTTTTTTTTCCACCAAGAACTCTTTAAATCAGTTTCAGTAAAAATGTCTGGAAACCTACTGCTTCCAAAATGAATGACATCAAGGGTATTAGAGTTAAGTAGTGTGTAAGAACTGATACAAAGGTGGTAGGTCTTGCCATAAAGGTCCTATGATTCCTGTAATGTATAATAATAATAATGACAGTAATCCAACCTCTGTACTCAGTGGAGGAATTTTAATCAAATCATGCCTGACCCACGGCTGTCAAGAATCTTATAAAACTTTGTTTAATTTCTTCTTCTGATTAGTTCTCTTTATAACAGTCTAAAGTAGGTTGCATTTTAAATCCTAAAATCCAATCTGTCTCTTATAATAACATCCTCTTTATGTTCTGGTTCACTGTTTCCCTTCACATTTTTAAACATGTTCAACATGGATAAAAAAACCCACATCTTCCTTACACTATCAGAGCCATATAGCTTTCAAAAAAAATTCTCACATTAATAGCTCTCTGAGTCCCTAAAGAATGGCCATTGAGCAGAATTTAATTTGAATTTCCTTGCTGAAACTATGTGGAAACATAAATGAAAGCTATAGAAAATCCAGGCACTCATAGAATTTGATTGGGTGAAGTGGGAAAATAAAATCTGGAAAGGAGTTCATACAAATAATTCCAAAACATGTTTTAATTGACGAATAAGAAAATGCAGCTGATAAAATGATATTTTTTTCTCTAAATATTGTCTCTAGGCAGGAGACCTAACCAGCCATGTTTCCTATACTTAGTTTTTACAAAGCATGAAGCCTTGCATATATATTATATGTAACATTCTCACTAGTATTTAAAAATAAATCTACTGCACAAAATTAATGTTTGGTGGGTTGGTTTTTTCCCTGTGTGAGAAAACTGCTTCTTGAAATAATTAATTTGTTGGGATTCCTGTACATATCTGTTATGTCAGAAACACTTGTTTTTATCTACAGTTTCATGCATGTGTTCAGACAACCGTTCAATGTGATAATAAATAGAATCTTGTCCAGTGATAGCTTTGATATGTTATGATAGTGCTTGTTTGGATGTATATCTATACACACATAAAAGTGCTCCTCTCTTCCTAGAATAAGGAAAGGTGGCTATAACTTGCCACAAATTATTTAAGCATCATTTGAAAGGCTATTTTCAGGGCTGTCTCTATGATGATGCTGAGAATAAGGAAGAAAATCTTCATCAACAAACTCTGTTACCAAAACAACAAAGTGTAAAACAGGTTTTCAGTTCACAAATAGATAATAGACAGATACCTCCCTACTTTACAGGAGTATAAAAGGTAGAAGAAAGTGGAGTGGCATCTCAGTACATGTTAATTGGTTCCAGGCAGTCTGACAAGTACTAAAAAGGACAGGCCCAAAGCAAATGACATGACTTACCATGTGACCCGTTGTTTCGGCTGGGAATAACTGTCTGCCTATCCCTTTTACTATGTCAGTGACCTTTCCAGCAGGGCTGACTTCTTGTTCGTCCTTGGTGGCTGTCCCCCTCCTTTTGCAGTAACCTTCCCAGCATGGCTGACTTCCTGTCCATTCTCTGCAACCATCCTCTTCTTCCTATTGCAATTCTTTGAATACTAAACAAATGCCAATACTGGGACATTTTTGCCTCAAAATGCATCCAGTACCAAATTTGACAAGTTTTGAAGCAGTTGTGTACAGATGTACCACTGTATAGCATAAGATTTGCAAGATTGTTAGTATAGCTAATCTTATTAAATGTAGTTTTAGCTTTCTTCTTGAGTTGATTTCCTTTTAAACCTAATAAAGAAAACGGGTGTGGTAAAAAAAATTAAAATGGTGTGGCATATATAAAAACCAGATGGACTGTCAATCACATGATTTCAGCCAGGATCTTGGCTTCTTTTTTTTTTTTAACATAGCCAGTGGACCTCATGGATATTTGAAGACTAGGCCTGATTATTGTCTAGCAGAGTATAAGGAAAGACAGTGGTTCCGGCATTAGCGCCAAGAAAACAGGAAACAATTTTAAACAGCTATGAACTTCTCTTGAAGGAACCTTGCAAACATTTCAGGAAAATGAAATGAAATCAAAATGCTTTAAGGAGAGGTGTTTTGCTTAGTCTAATATGCTTTCAGAAGCATTATTAGGAAAGGGAGGCGTCCAAATTATATGCATACATGCATGCAATAATTTTCAGTCTTGTATTTTTTTTTTTACTGGAGTGGCCAAAATAAATGATATCCTAATTTTAGTGATGACTTTGAGTGAGGTGGCATTCTAGATTTCCAAACTTCTCATTGTCTTCATTGTATTAATACTACTACCATTATTATAATCAGATATTTTCATTACATTCTTCTTTCTTTCAACAATAGTGCAATAGGATAAATTACACTTCTCCAAGCAGTCTAATCCCCTTTCGTTTAATAAATTATTTCTGTGTGAAACTGCTTTCTTTCCTTTTTTATTCTTTTCCCCCCCATCAGTTTTGAAATACAAATCTTTCTTACCTGTCATTATTTCTGCCATTCACCCCTGTGCTTAATTCTATTAAATCAACATTGATTTTTTTCGCCCAATTCTGTTCGTCTCTCCCAAGGTATCACCATTTCTTCTTTATTTCTGTTTTCAGAAATGTCCACTAAAATAAATAGAGAGGAAAATAAAACACAAGAGGCATAATGTAAAAGAAGAAGATGAAGAAGAATTTAAAAATTAACTCTTTTTTTTTGTTCCTTATAATTATATCTATCAGGAATTTTATGTTGACCAGGCAGGACAGTTATTAAATTGCAATGCAATTTCATGTTTGTTTTCTATTGAGTTACACACTGAATTCTGTTTTACCTGCAGCTGAATGTGGAGCTTCTGCCACCACTAATGAAGGAATATTACTGTCCCCCAATTATCCCCTCAACTATGACAACAATCACGAATGTATATACAGCATTCAGGTGCAAGCAGGGAAGGGAATTAATATTTCTGCCAGAACATTCCATTTAGCGCAAGCAGATGTTCTTAAGGTATGTTGGATATTGGGAGGGATGCATTTATTTCTGAAAATAGGTGCCATTAATCAGGCTATCATAAATTATTTCAGGTCAACCAGCAAGAAAAAAAGTAAAATGCATTTTGCTTTGTTTCTATTTTAAATAGCTAAAACAATAAATAATAATGAGATTTTTTAAATTATTATTTTATCATGGATTTGGGCTGCATAAGGATGTGTATGTACACCTGTATAATGTATTAATAGCAATCTATACCGGTAATCCTCAACTTGCAACAAATAGTTTGGTTACAATGGCACTGAAAAAAGAAATATATGGCTGTTTTTCACAGTTAAAATGGTCACAGTATCTCCATGGTCACCTGATCAAAATTCCAATGCTTGGCAACTAATTTTTATTAGTACAATGTCCCAGAGTCATGTGATCCCCTTTTGACAAGCAATAGTGAAGACAGATTCACTTAACAACTGTGTTACTAACTTAACAACTGCAGTGATTTGTTTAACAGCTATGGCAAGAAAGTTCATAAAACAGGGCAAAACTCACTTAACAACTGTTTCTCTTAGCAACAGAAATTTGGGGCTCAATTATAAGTTTACTGTACTATGTGTACTGAATTTGCTTGCCTAATGGCAGCCAGTACAATTTCTTCTGAATTTGCTCACAAGGATTTATTCAAGGAAAGTATGCTGCCAGACAGCTTGGGGATCCAAATATTTTATATATTGTCTTTTTAAGTATATATTTCTCTAACAATTAACATTAAGATTGTAATCCTAAAGATTTCATTACCTAGGGAGATTTGGGGTGTATTGAGGACCATGGTGTGATAGTTTGAAATCATAAAAGCAATATCCCTATTCAGAAATATGTGTTAAAGGTTTTCGTAGAACAGAATTCTCTCTTATATTTTATGAAATATTTTATTAGGAAATGATTCTTATTTAGATTTAAGGTGCAGTTGATTTAAGAGTCTAGGACAGTTTTTCTCAACCTGAATAGCTTCTGAAATGGGTGGACTTTAACTCCCAGAATTCAGAATTTTCCAGCCAGTGAGGAATTCTGAGAGATGAAGTCCATCTATCTTAAAGCTGTTGGAGTTGAGAAAACACTGGTCTAGGAAGATGCAAAGCATTATGTAGCACTAAAGAATGTCAAATTAAGTATCAAAGTAAAACTCTTCACAGAATGATTCCATCATTTCCAATCTGTTGAAGTGAAACTTATTCTGACCAACTTTACCCAGTCTCATGAGCTGAACTTTAACTGAATGTACATTTGTGTGTGTGTGCCTAGGTATAGTTATATTTCATTTTTCATTGTTCCAGAATGCTGCTATAAGCATTTTTACCATAAAAATATCAATCAATCATTCAGTGAAAGATCATATTGGTCACTGTGTAAAACAGAGTGGAAAATGCCTCAAAAATATTCTTATTCTGGTCATGTTTGCTTTTAAAAAAAAAAATGCTTTCTTTGTTTGATATCTGAAGATTTAATGGAATTAAAACTAGCTTTGAGTTTTGAGATCAAAGTAGAGGTAGGATATTAAAATTAAGGTGTTAATTGGATGACATCTGCATACTTTTCTTAGCCCTGAGTTGCCGACGGAATGAATAACATACACAATCCACAGATTTTCCACTAATACTTTAATGCAGCACACAGCAACGCTGGAATTCCGGTTTAAGACAGTACTGAATTCAGTCGCCACTTAGCACTATTTAAACATTTCACCTTATGCCATGATAAGAGCACCTGTGGTACACCCAAACCCCTTCACCTGTGCCCCACCCCATTAATCCATTACCAAACTGTGATCCGACACACCTCCCCCTAATCCGCTGCCCAAGCGGCAGTATGCGTATCCGGCATCTCCCTGTGTTCCCCAACCATCAGCTGCTCTGCATGGACTTCTCTGAACGCTACCCCAGAAAAGGTTTGATGGAGGGGGTTATGTCTAGGCATCCAATCCAGTTGGCATCCACCTCACTAATGTCAGCTCTGTAGATATATCAGGCTTGGAGCTGACACTTTTCTGTAAAATAAATGCATCAGTTTATGGCATACTAACTCCTGGATTTAAAGCAGAGGTGTCGTTGTACAGTTATCTCAGTTTGATAAAACATTTAACAGCCCAGAGAGGGGTTTGAATTTGGAAAAGATAGTCCTGGATGCATATTGATTTCAGGAAAAAGCTGCATCATTTCTGATATTCAGCAGTACAGATGGTCCTTGACTTACCGTCAATATTAGGGCCAGAATTTCTGTTGTTAAACAAAGCAGTTGTTAAGGGCATTGCACCCAATTTTACAACCCTTTTTGTCAAGCAAATCATGCAGTTCTTAAGTGAACCAAGCAGTTGTTAAGTGAATCTGGCTCTCCCCAATTTGCTTTGCTTGTCAGAAACCAACTCTGAAGGTTGCAAACGGTGATCATAGGATCCCATCTTAAATACAACTATCGTAAAATACATGCCAGTTGCCACATTTTTCTTATGTGACTGGGAGGAAGCTGCTGTGGGAAGAAATATCCATCTGGTTCAGTTCCAAGCTGGGAGAAAAACACTGGAAGAATGGAAGTTGATTGGAAAGAAGGTGTAATGATGAGCAGAACCACCAAGTACATGGTTCTGGTGCAACTGACCAAATGGAGTTGAGAGTGAAGGGTTTTTATACCTTCTTTGAGCTTTGTATTTGAGCTTCCTGTTCCAGTGCAAGAACAAGTCTTCTATTGACTGTTGTCAGATTCTTATGGGGTCATCCTAGGTGTTTGTCTGAGCTATGTTTGGTTGAAGTTTGGACTGTTCTGAAACGGTGTTGGGGAATTCCTATTGTGGCTTAATGGCTTTGCCCTGTGTTGGATTTTGAGTGAGGGCTAAATCCTACCATTCTGCCTTTGTTTCAAAATATCTTGTCTTGAATGGATTACCAAATCTGTATTTCTAAAAGGTGGTCTCCTCAGTTTGGTTTCTGAATAGGCTGGCCCAATTTTTCTTAATGGGCACAAAATATCTGCTGGGGCTATTAAGAAAGACTGAGTTGGCTCCCTGTCTCTAAAAAAACTCATGTAGGGAAATATAATATCCTGTCTTTTTAATATTCCACACAATATTTCATTCTTCTAGGAAGGTGGGTGCTGACTTTATACATTGCCAAGAAGGAACCAGTGCAAAGATCCATCTAGTCATGGCTTCCAGGAGATCCAACAAGAGAGATATCAAAGGTGGCATTCAGCAGATTCTGACCAGTTCTCGAGAACCAGCAGCGGGGATTTTGAATAGTTCGCAGAACCAGGAAATACCACCTCTGACTGGCCCCGCCCCCATCTCTTCTCTGCCTCCCGAGTCCTAGTTGATCGTCTGGGTCTTTTGTTGTTGCCCTGCACAGGAGAACAGAGCTGGAAAGCAGTTGGTGGGGTTGGGGGGGGATGAGATTTTGCAGTAACCTTCTCCTGCCATGCCCACCAAGCCAGGCCACGCCCACCAAGCCACGCACACAGAACCGCTAGTAAAAAAAATTGAATCCCACCACTGAGGGATATATATGATGCTATCAATACTTCTAAGTTCTCTGATATTTCTCTTAGTGCCAATCAGTTTCCGGACCCACCTGATTTTTAAGAAAATATGTTTTAAAATAAAATAAGGAAAGTGGAAGTTGGCTTTTTCCAAAGCAAAGTCTAAACTCTAGGATCATCTTTATTGGTGCCTGTCCATTTGAGTTCCAGACAGGGGTCAAAAAAGTCAAGATGGCAGCAGCAGGTATGCAATAAAAAACCCACCCCCTTTTTAACATAATGTTCATCTAAAAGGAATGTGGTTTCAATGTTTTGTTGGATACCAGCGTGATAATGATGCTGTGAATGTGCTACAAGAGAAGGGGAAAAAAAAAGTTATATATTGAGAAGCAGAGTAAGAAACGGTTAGATTTATAGAAAATATTGCGGAACAAAAAAATAACGAAGTTTGGCAAAAAGTCAACCCTTGCCATAGCGAGATAATTCAATTTCATAATTTTCTCTTAAGTTTTGCTAAGTCTTTTTTGTCTGGTGTTGGTGTGCTGTTCTCAAAAGAGAAGGTGTGAAGGAAAATTGCGATTTTAATAACGTGAGCAAAGTTAAACATGCATTGCAATCCTCAACACACTCTTCCTTTGTGAAATGCAAGAAAGGAAGAATCAGATAATAAATGAAAAGGAGCAACTGAAGAAGGTAAACCCTTTGTTTTATTTCTGGATTCCTGCCAATCTGTGTCACCGTTTGTCTCCTTAAACGAGAACTTCAAATATTAATTATAAAACCCTTCTATTTCTGTTACTGCGAACGAAAAGAACAACGGCTGAAGGTTATTGACATATAAGCCTGACTTTTCACATTTCGGTTACATGTTTTCAACAAGTTACGGAACTAATCTGACAATTTATTTTAGCTGCTAAGATCCGGATGGGATCTGACAGGTTAGCACCATGGATTGTAGCAACAGCAATAGCACTTAAGACTTATAGAGTGATAGCACCGTATTCAACAGCTTCTAAACGCATCACATTTGGTAGTCCATGCATTTTGACGAGAAATTTTGTCCCTAGTACTTGTTGTTCGTTTGTTAACTCAAAGCACAAGCTAGGACTTGTCATTGTGAGTTGCCTTGTGACTTTGTGTGTGTGTTTTGTGCTTCTTTTCCTCATCAGTACAGGTAAAGTGAGGCGTTTATTTTATTTAATCCCAGTATTTATTATTTTTTATGTTTATTTCTCACCTAAGATGTGGAGACTCTAGAAAGAGTGCAAAGAAGAACAACAAAGATGATTAGGGGACTTGAGGCTAAACCATATGAAGATCGGTTGCAGGAACTGAGTAGGTCTAGTTTGATTAAGATTTTAAGAAGAGATTGGATAACCACTTGTCTGAAGTGGTGTAGGGTTTTCTGTCTAAGCAGGGGGTTGGACTTCTATCTACTCTATTATTCCATTCTATTCTATTCTATTCTATTCTATTCTATTCTATTCTATTCTATTCTATTCCGTGCTGTGCTGTGCTGTGCTTTGCTTTGCTCTGCAGTACTATGCAACGCAATGTAACACAATGCAACGCAATGCAACGCAATGCAATGCAATGCAACGCAACGCAACGCAACGCAACGCAACGCAACGCTACGCTATGCTACGCTATGCTATGCTATGCTATGCTTTCTAAGCAGTTGGGAGAACCGGTTGTTGGAAGAAATCTCCTTTTGGCTTTTTCTCACTTTACAGGGCTAATCCTGTAAGGAAGGCAGGAAGGGAACCTTCTGGGGTTGTTTCTAGCCTAATCTGGATTGCCCTGCTTACAGAAACTGCCTCTTGGTTAACCCATAGAACAGCTCAAGGTTCTTGGCAGGATGTCCAGACTTCCTGCCGCCTGGGCTCCACCCAGCTGGTTATTAGGGCAGAGAACTGGTTGTTCAATTATTTGAATCCCACCACTGTCTACATCTAAATAATAATTACAATAATCATTTCGTTTTTTTATATATTAGTTCCAATCCAGGGAGAATAAACTCTATAGGGAGTTTTGCTCACTAGCTGTGCTTTCCTTGATGTCTCTTGAGGGATAGTTCAGCTCTTTGAGTGTGCTTAATTATACTCAATCCAAGTTTAAAAAGATAAACAGAGACATCCACAAGGGAGGTTCTCCTGAGGAAATTAATTGGAAGAGTCCTGATGTTATCCTAACTTGATATTTAGGTGAGTGATTCTTAGCAAGAGAATTCACCAGAGAATGAAATAGCTTGTGGACCTTAGACCTGTCTGCCCCTCAAATTTGAACCACTAAAAAAAGAATCAACTTTTGACTTTGAATTTTAAAGATCAGACTGAACTTAACCCCCCAAAATACCGTAGTTTTTTTTAAATGTAAGGTTATAGGTAGTCCTCAACTTATGACCACAACTGAGCTGAAAATTTATGTCACTGAGTGAGACATTTGTTAATTTATTAATTTGCCCCATTTTGCAACCTTTCTTGTTCCAGTTGTTAAGTGAATCATTGCAGTTGTTAAATTAGAGACACGATTGTTAAGTGAATATGGCTTCCTCATTGAGTTTGCTTGTCAGAAAGCTGCAAAATGACCCCAAGACACTGAGATCGTCATAAATGTGAACCATTTGATCATGTGACTCTGAGAGTGCTGCAACAGTTGTGTGAGAATCGGTCATAAGTCACTTTTATCAATGCCCTTTTAACTTTGAACGGTCCCTAAACAAACCATTGTAAGTTGAGGACTTTCTGTATTTACATTTGATATCTTATTTTTTGGTCTGTGAATAGAGAAGAATATGCAGAAAGTGCAGTCTAAATCTAAATCTAGTTGGATGAAATTTATTTAATTTCTCACAAAACCTAGAAGAAATCCACAACACTTCCCAATTCAGTGTGGCTTCAACTATTTTACCGTCCATCGATCCATCCATCCATCCATCCATCCATCCATCCATCCATCCATCCATCC
>JAOYMU010000292.1:53944652-53955036 GCA_025802295.1 Psammodynastes pulverulentus | reverse complement strand
TTAATATTTATGATATATTATTGTGTGGTTTATATTGATTGTTGTTACCTGCCCCGAGTCCCTGTGGGGAGAGGGGGTGGGCTATTAATCGCAGATAAATAAATAAATAAATAAATAAATAAATAAATAAATAAGCATATTAATACTTAATAAATATTACTTAATTCAAAATAGATGATGCCAACATTTCCATAAAAGCAGTAAGTAAATTACTTGTTTTGTGGCAAATAATTGTCTTTTCCCTGCATAATGGATATGGGTTATTGATGCAGGAACTTCTTAAGCTTTTGTATTCATAAATATGAGAGAAGGAAGGAGGGAGAGGGAGAGAGGGAGGGAGAGAGGGAGAAGGAGAGAGAACTGAATTTCACTTTTGAGAACATGTTAGTTATGTTGGGTATAATGGAAGGGATAGGCAATTGGATCAGTGGTATGTATTATTGTGTTGATTTGTATTAAAAATGTGTATCTTAAGTTGTGTCCATAATGAATCACAAATATGTAATTTAAAAGTGTATGTTTCATTGTGGATAACCTTTTGCATGTGTTGTATTGCAAAATTATGTACAATTGTAATGATATAATAATTTATATGATGTGATAGTGACAGTGGTTATTTATAGTATGATCTATGCATTCTTACTTCTCTTAGCTCTATATGGTCCATCAATTCTTTTTATAGAGTTATATTCTTTTTGTTGAAATGACTGCCCATAAACATGTACCGGTATACATTCAGTGCTATATAGATACATCTTTTAAATGTGTTTTTTTTTTCCTTTCTGAAAAAAGGGATGAGTGTGTGTGTGTGTGTGTGTGTGTGTGTGTGTGTGTGTGGTGTATTTGTTTTCGTAGATTTTCACGGGTATAGGTATGCAAGTCTTGATGTATTTGGCTCTTTTCCCGTGTAGGATTGAAAGTATCTTTGCAACGTTTCGACGAGGTCCCACTTGTCATCTTCAGGCTGGTGCTTTCAGCTTCGTGCCTGTGCGAGCAAAAAACCAATATTGAAATATCATATTAAATATGAGCATACATTTTTCAACACCTGCAACTTGTAAAAAATAGCTTATTTTCACTTAAGCTATTATCACACAGGGTTTTGAAAATGTTACATTTTCTATCATTTCCTTACTTTACCTCATAAATTCAATTACTTATTTCTTCCTTTTTCTTTTTTTGTTGCTGTTCAATAATCTTTTTTAGAATTCAGAGACAGAAATTGTCATCACTAAACAATTGTGGTCATAAAGTGCAATGTCATAGCATAGTTCTAATTCTGATAAAGGAGAATATTACCTCAGGATTAAAATGAGGGGTCCTCGGTGCTCCCTGGTGATGCTACCTAGTTTGGGTAATGAACAGTTTATGTCAGCATTCCAAGTAATGCACCCATAGAAAGCAGAACTCTGAGGCAGATAGATTCCTCAAGGAATAATTTATTGGATACATCATATTGGCACAACTGGTCAAAACCGACTCTGAAAGTTCCTGTGGTTTTCACCTGATTAAATGAAAGTTTTTCCTTTCATCAGTCACATTTTCCAATAGAGGTGCTGGCCGGTTGCTTGGTTGCTCCACTGCTCCTCTCCCCAGCTACCTGATGGAATGTCCCCCTTGATTCCCACAGGAATTTTTTTTGTTTTGACTACAAATCCCCAGCTGGCTATTCCCCCCCCCCCGTCTTTTCTTCTTCCTTTGTGGCAACCCTGAAGCCTCAAAGATGGCCTCAGCCACGTTCAGTCTGCAAGAAAACAACCAAGACACCACAGCTCCCATAGTCCTAGTTGCTGTCTTAGCTCCAAGACATGTCAGACATTAAGTTGTATGGTGGCAGTATTGTTTAGGAAAGGGGGAGGCCCTTGGAGGGCTAACCCAAGGTATATTTGCATAAGAAGGCCAGGAAGTAGATGGCATGGCAGGGTACAAGCAGAAGAAGGCTCAGTGGTGGATGGTGCAGTGTGGTATGAGCACAGAAAGGGTGATGGTATGGCATGGTGGTGTGCAGGTAGATTAGGGATGAATGCTATAGTGCAGCATGAGTATAGGAAGGCTAGAGGGTGGATGACATGATATACAACAAGTGCAGAAAGGCTGGGAGTGGATAGTGGGTTGGGGCACAAACACAGGAAGTTCAAGGGACTTACAATAGATACTTCCAACTTTTCCTGCCAGTTCCCCAATGACTGGTGAAGTGTGGGAGCCAGTTGCCAAGCACCTGAATCATGATCACGTGACCACAGGGATGGTGTGGTAGTTGAACTTTGAGCACTGGTAGGGGCCGCAGTGGCTCATGTGGTAAGACCCTGGCCTATGCATCGCTGAGGTCGGCAGCTCGGCAGTTCGATTCTCGTGAGCTAATAAACCATGGAGGAACAAGAAAGGAGCCTCCCCTGATTGCCTACCGGCATTCAGGCATCCTGTGAGTAAAGATAACACTGCCCAAAAATATTCCTTTCACAGAGGCAGGCAGCCACCTCAATGATCTCTGACTAACATGTGCCATACGTTAAATAAAATAAATTATTTGAGCACTTGTCATAAGTACCACTTGTTCAATGCCATTGCAACTTTCAGTGATTACTGAATGAGTGGCCTGTAAATGAGAACTTCAGGTATAGGTGTGCAAACAACCCAATATAATTAACAGAAATAGATCTAAGGTACAGTGTTACATATGTAGCTTATAGAAAATATATGATGATGATGATGATGATGATGATGATGATGATGATGATGATGATGATGATGATGTTGTTGATACAATAATTTTGGTAAAAACTGAAAGAAAATATAATCCTCCCTTCGATATATAAATAACTCATGGGCATTGGGGATATTTGGTATATGATTTTTTTCCCCCAGGACTCTCTAAAAAATAAATAAATCCTTCATTGGTTGTTCTCACTTATTTTCAGAAGAAAATAGATCTGTTCTAAAGTAATGGTGTTGCTGTAAGTGTTCATGAACAAACAAATCTATCAGGGTCAGTCCAATCCATGTTTGTGGAGATTAGAACCTTGAAATATGTTTGGTATTCAAGGATAACCAACAAGGATGAATGAAAGAATGTGATACAGCCTTTATATTTTTTTAGGTTTATTGGGAAGCATTAACCAGAATCGCTTGAGTTTATTAAAACTAATTTACATCCAGAACTATGTGATACAGAGAAATAATTGCTTCTATAATTATCCAGATTATAGAAAAACTAAAGATCAATTTGTGTAAGAATCAAAACCAGTCATTTTTGCTATCTCCCATAAATGGAAGAAATGTCCATGCCAGAAAATTGAGAGTGTATAAATTGTTTCTTGTCTGTTTTTACAATATTGTTTTATAGTTTCTTTCTGGGTTACTGTATTATATACAATGATATATGATACAGTAATGAGGATCATTTAGACTAGATGAAGGAGATAACAACATTTGCCAGGTGAAGATTGAAGAATATTTCAGTATAAAAACAGAATAAATTACATCTATCAAGACTAATATCAAGGAATAAAATTCCTTCTCAGATGTTAAAAGTTTCCAAAGTTTTATTTTGATTCTAAAATACTTTGTAAGTACTTTCCAACTTAATTGAAACCATCCATCTTTTGAAGAAAAAAAAAGCAAGATGATATTTTTCTTCCTCTACATCCATAACTCTTTCATGAATTATTTGCTTTTTTTTTATTCATTTTTTTATAGCTAAGTTCTGTGTTTATTCCTCTTTGCCAGTTTTAAAACTCACATACATTTCTGTAATGATTTTCTTCTTCCTGCATGGTTCTGTTAATTTCAATTAGATCAACTTGTATTGAGTGATTATACCAACTTTGTTTAATTTAATCTACACTTCTTTTTTTGCATTTTTTACATTTAATAAAGCAATTGGTGTGGTGCTGATAAGGGGAATTTGTTTGGGCTGACCATGTCTGTTAGATAGAGATTCTCAGTCATCTATCATCTACCTCCACTCTACAACACAGTACTTTGAATAGGTCTAAGAAGGTTCCACACCACTGGTGGATTCAAACATTTTTACTACTGGTTTGATGGGCGTGGCTTGGTGGCTTGGTGAGCATGGCTTGGTGGGCATGGCAGGGGAAGGATACTGCAACGTCCCATTCCCTCCGCACCCCACTAACTTGATTTCCAGCTCCGTTCTCCTGTGCAGGGCAGCAAAAGAAGACCCAGCCGATCAGCTCGCTTGGGAGGCAGAGAATAGATGGGGATGGGGCCATTTGCCGGTTCTCCAAACTACTCAAAATTTCCACTACCGATTCTCCAGAACTGGTCATAACCTGCTGAATACCACCTCTGCTCCATGCCCATTTGGAGTACTCAAGTGTAGTCCCATTTGGACTACTCAGGTGTTCCTGTGGACACAGATAAACCTCCAAATGGCCTCAACGACTCCCTAAAAAGAATGCAAATGACCAGTTGTCTGCAAAGAGTAGAAAACCTTCCATTCTCCACCATCCAGTCAGAGCTGAAGAAGCTTCTTGCATGAGAAGTAAAATGACTTCAAAGAAAAACAAGCCTCTTTTAAAAAGCACCTTCGGTACAACCATGTCTGTTAAGGAATTAGAATTAAAACTAAACACAAATGACTTGCTGTATAAATCTAAATTCTGATGACAGCCAAAGAAGAAAGTTAGATTCATACCCTTTAATAATTTTGCTAAAGGTTATCAAAAGTGAAGAAATCGGGACCAAACTGATCTCACACTCTGATTTCTTCAGTACCCCATTCATGTTTTGTTTCAGTGATAGATCCAATGTTCTTCTTAGTCAGCATTGCTTGCCAGACAATGTTTTTCTTTTTAAAATGTTAATATAAAAGCCTTACCCTCTTGATGAGGTCCTGAGAATGAGAATATTTTCAAAATCTAAATGCTTGACTGATACGTTTGGTGAGGCAATCTGAAACTTCTGTGTATACCTGTTACATTTTCTAGACATGGTCCATTCATGATCTCTTTGGTCAATTTAGAACATCTCTAAATATCATTTATTTCTTTAAATGAGTAGTAGGATGGCCTGGTGGTGAAGTTGCTTACCTTTCACTTGAAAGGTTGAAAACTCAATCCTAGGTAGCAGCAGATGTTTGTTTCTCCTAGGATGCAAAGAAAAATTATCTGCTGTGAACTCCATGTGGTGTCAGGAAGAGCATCTGGCCAGTAAATGCTCAGCTTCATTTAGTCACCCTGATTCTACCGCAAATTAAGTCATAAAAAGGAGAGGTTTTATTTGTTTCTTTAAATATTTTTCCTGAGTTTTGTATACCTCAGGTTTTTCCAGTGATGGTGAGCTTCAGATTGATATCCAGAATGTTCAGTTAAATTCCACATTTATATTAACTCCCTTTAATAGCCTCATGATATTTGAACATTTGAAATTTAAATAACTCAATATATTTCAAGGATATAGCTTTATTATTAGGACAGTTGCTTTTCATAAATATTTCATGAAAGCTTACAGCAATCAACAGTTTATATTGTGGAAATCTATTCTTTGTTTTTCACAATATAATGTACTTATACTATACTTTTGTATCTGAACATGTAGCTATAAATTAAGAGAATTCACAGACGGGTATTCTGTGAGCTATGTACCATTTTGAAGGTAGAAAATTCACCAGAAACAGTTTTTTCAGGATAACCTACTTATTCAAAAAGTTTGTTACAAATTCCTAAGTTCTGAAAGTTTAAAGATTTTAAGATAAGAGTAAATCAAAAAATAAATAGTAATAGCAATAGCAGACTTATATACTGCTTCATAGTGCTTTACAGCCCTCTCTAAGCAGTTTTATAGAGTCTGCCTATTGTCTCCAACAATCTGGGTCCTCATTTTACCCACCTTGGAAGGATGGAAGGCTGAATCAACCTTGAGCCGGTGAGATTTTAACAGCCAAACTGCAGCTAGCAGTTAACTGAATTAGCCTACAGTACTGAAATCTACCCACTCTTCCCACTGCGCCACCTCGGCTCTATAAATATTAGAAGCCTGATCCTATGAATCATCTAGAAGGACATTTTGTATTTGGAACTATTGGAATACTTCTGTTTGAAGATTATCACATGAAATTAATTCGTTCATTCGTTCATTCATAAAATCTGATTGCAATTGTTAGAGTGAATTATTTAAAAGTGATACAATGGAAAATTATTTATTTATTTATTTGCCACCCATTTCGTATCCCACAACTCTGGGTGCCTTACAACATAAAAACATTGAAAGCCATTAAAACCGTCCATTGTAAAAACATAGCAGATAAAAATGTTGTAGACTATTTGAAGGAGTTTAGATTTGGGTATGTATCTATGATCATGCCTGCAAATGCAGGCACACATAACAAAACTACCCTGCTTTGTTAATCTCCTATAAGATATACTCCTACTGCTTTTGAGATAACATTCCATGTCCATCAGTTAAATTCAGTTTCCCCTTCTGATGGTATTTTGACCTTTCCGGGACAAATTTAATACTATTTCTGATCCCCCCCAGTCCCTCTACACCAGTGTTCAAGGCAGGAGGAGCAAACGCCAAAACTGGGCACAAGAGAGCAAAAGGGAAATATGGCAGGGTGATTGAATTTTAGTCTGTTCTCAATGGGCAGAGAATTTTGGTTGACTAATGAGAGAGTCAGAATGCATTATGTTCCTCCTGTTCCTTCTTTTTAAAAGAGTTTTGCCTTAGCAAAGAATTAGATTTCTTGACCTATTTAAAGCCTGCATTTCTCCAAAAGAATTGGCAGTATGACTATAGGTATTTTCATAGGTCCCATGAAAACAGAGACTTTCATAGGTGAATACATTATACAGTTACCATGCTGAAGGTATTATATCCAGGGCTGCATTGCCCCAAAATTGCTATCTCAGTAGTATTATAATCGTTCCGGTTTGGAAAGCAGTAGAAAAAAATACTAAGATAACATAACTCTTTGCCCCAAATTTATCCTTCAAGTCAACAAGTTGCAAGATACCATTTTTACAACTGGGTCTAACCATTGCTCAAGGCAGGAATCTAATATAAAGTATTCTTGCCGTATGGATATTTCGCTTCTACTTACCAATACTATGTGTAATAAACTCCTTTGTCAAATTTCTCTAATTATTTTTTCCTTGTAAAATTCAATTGGAATCTGTTTTCCTGTGATATATATACATTATTCTGTATCTTATCCTCTCAAATGCACAACAAATTGTGATTCTTTTCAATTGCATCCTTCTTGTTCTTGAAAAGTGTTATGGTATTATTACTTTGCCTTTCTTCCTAGTTCCTTGAATGTCTGCATAGAGTTTAATTTCTAGTTTTCTGATTATTCACTGATATTCACTGAATCTGTTCCGACACTTTTATAATGGCCAGAAGTGAAACCAATAAATGAGATGGAATCTGACCAAAACAAAATAAAAATGGGAATATGTTGTTTTCTTCATTTTGGAAAACAGAATAGATATTTCTTTCATTAGTTGACTTTTCTTCCAAGTTACTTTTAGAAACTAGATAACATTAATAAGTTTAGGAAGTTTTGTTCTCTTTATAGCCTAGTTTCCCACAATAAAAACTTTTCACCTTTATAGAGTCTTGGCTATTGCATTTTTGTATTATAGAAATATTATATCCCAACCTACTGTAATTCTTAATTAACCTTTGTCAGAAGAATCATTTGGGGTTCCAACTTGAACTGGGCAAGATTAAATAATGAGATCCAAACAGCTGTGAGGAAAAAGAAATATTTATTCCTGAAAGCAAAACATTTTGTATTTAGGGGCAGGCTGCAGAGAAATGGGGTACAGCAGCAGATTTTTTTTAAATAGGGAGCTTGTCTGGGTATCACCTGCTGATTTTAGGGTGACACCTGAGTGGCATATGTGTAGGTATATTTACTCTTCTGAATATGCAGTCCTTCTGGGAGACATAATTTAATTAACTCTCTGTGTTTGCAGATCTTATCCTTTGATATGTGGATGGGTAACTTATTTGGGTGTAACTTCTTCAGTTTGAGGAAGGGATTTTTTCCCCCTGTTTGCTATTTTTACTTGATTAATTTAGCTTCAGCTTGGCTGTCAATTATCTAGTGGGGACACTGATTCTCAGACCATTCTGGATTCTGTTAATATTTTACGGGAAGGGAGTATAAAGAGTAAAAAATATTTTTGATATAAAACTTTCACACCTTGTTGCATGTTTCACATATTTTTCTCCTGCCTTTCTTATCATTTAACCTAAAGTATTCTAATCATGTTCATTTGGAATATTAAGCAATCTCAAATAATAATAATAATCATGCTGAAATTAATTAAACTTCCAACACTGTAATCAAAATTATATATTATGATATTCAAATGAAAAAGATATAAGTTTTCTTTCTAGGCAATTTTTTTTTCTTATTCTTTGCTTGCATCTGGCCTTTGCTAATCATAATGAGAACAAGAAGTGTTCCAAATCTTCCTCTGTACAATTTAATATGATAGCCATTTTGGTTCTAAAGGTTGCTTCCTAATTATCTCCTCTCCCAACATATATCTGTAACAACTTATTCCTCATTCTACTGCTTTTCATTCTCTTTTATCTTATTGAACTGAAAAAAAAATGACTGCATTTGTACCTATTCTATTATGGTTTCGTATATCAGTATAATTTTAGTGTATATGTGGCCAGAAATATATATATATTCATTCAACCTTTCTTTTCTTTTTTAAAAAAATCTTTTTAGTGGTTTTTGGCCAGTTTGTATTTTTCCAAACATCTCTCCATGATGTGGTTGAAGTATATGATGGGCCAACTCAGCAATCATCCTTATTATCTTCACTCTCAGGATCACATTCAGGTATCTCATAACAAAACTATCCTAAATATGTTATATATTGAATTGACTTTTACTCTAAATAGTTCTGCTGAACATAATTGGTTTTGAACATAGAAGAACAATCAAGAATGCATAAATTAAAAGATTAAATTGACACTATTATGGGATTATGGGAAACCATTCGAAAGAAGAAGAAACAATATGATGTGTACCTTAGATTATCAGTAATTATTTTCTAGAAGTTGGGGAAAAAAACCAGTATTTTTATACAGTGAGGAAATAATTATTTGGGAATAATTAGGGAAATAAGGTGTATCCAGTATGAGTTTCTAATGTTTTTCTTTATTTTCCAGACTTCAAACAAGTGTTTGTAACAAATAAAAGAGCAGTAGTCATTAATATTCATCTATTTCTTAAGATTTAAAAAGAACTACAGTCCAATAAATAGTTACATTACAGTGTTTCCACTTCTCTGTAATCTAAGACCCACTTTCCCATCAAAGGTAATAATTTTTAACATAATTAATCAGAGACAAATTCTATCTTGCTTTTAATTAATTACAGATAACATGCAGTTCTTGTTGGAACTGCATCATGCAAGAAAATAAATGTATTCCGTCCAACATCTAACATGAGATAAATTCAACGACCATCAGTCTCTTCTTCCACTAGCAATATCCTCAAAGCTATAGTTAATTAAAAAAAATGGTGAAGATGTGCCTATAGGCTATACATTCAGAAAATGTATATATTTTACACCTCAATGATGGTGATTTACATGCATATTAACAATAGGATTATGGCATGCAAAGATTTCAATTGAAAGTTGGCATGAATTGACACAACTGTTTACGCAAAGAAAATATATTATGGAATTTCATCTGAATTTTATTAAAAAAGACATCCTTACACAGTAATTCCATTTTAAATTTCACAATCCAGACCAATTTCACTTTTGTGCCAGTGCCAAGATGTTGGGACACTATCAGCTGGGAAGTAGGAGGGATCATGTGGGGAATTAGCCTTGAATCATTGTGCAGACGTAAGAGAACTATGACTAACACGCCCCTACACACAGGCTTAATATATTCTAAATAATATTCCCCATGAACCTTATCTCTTTCTTCCCAAGAGAAGGCAAGCAGTCTGGGGAAACTTATGTATTATAGGCAGAATATAATCAAGTAATAAGTTTGAACCCTTCGTGTGTGGATCTGGTTGCTTTGGCCTGACACAAGCTGCCCTCAGTATTGATGAAAACTCTAAACAAACTGATATTCGATAAAGTGAATAGCAGTTCTCAGAGTGCCATTCATATTTCACAAAAGAAGCAGGGTAGACTAATCTGCTATGTATTCTCTTATAGTATATTCTATTATTTGAAGTGCTCCTCTGGAGAAAATCATCTTTACGTTCCAACATTTAGTGGTTTTGAAATTCTTGAAGAATTTTAATTCTTCCATCATTTCAGAAGCCATCTCTTTAAAATGTAAAGTTATATCCAGGGCTTTTTTTCGGCCGGAACTCGGCGGTACTGAGTTCCGGCACCTTTTTAGAGTCCGCGTCACGTGACGCGTC
>JAOYMU010000292.1:53864707-53876990 GCA_025802295.1 Psammodynastes pulverulentus | reverse complement strand
TGAATGAATGAATGAATGAATGAATGAATACATACATACATACATACATACATACATACATACATACATACATACATAATCCATGAAAAACATGGAATATACAGATGCCCTTGTTTACTGTTGACAGTTACAATGGTGATGAAAAAGTAACTTTATGACAAATCCTCAGATTTATCATCTAGCTTTGCTTAACAACCAAGTTGCCAGTATCTAAGTGAGGTTTACTTGTCTATCTAAGAAATGAATGAAGATGTGTATAAATATTTATATTTATGTTTATGTTTGTATCCTGCCTTTATTACTTTTACAAATAAGTCAAGACGGTAGACATATCCAGCGCATCTTTCTCCTTCTATTTTCTCCACAACAACAATCCTGTGAGGTGGGTTGGGTGAAGAGAGGGAGAGCAAGTGGCCCAAAGACTGATCCCCTAAGGTGGGCCTTGAACTCACAGTCTCCCGATTAAGCCTGGTGCCTTAAACACTAGACCAAACTGGCTAAAATAAAACAAACGTTGTATTAAAATGTTTTATCAATCCACCTAATGAGAAAATGAGCAATATACTGTGTATCCAAAAATGAACAAAAAAAAATCCTATAGAATGTTTATTAATTTATCTACCCAATAAAATAATAGCCATGTTGTACTTTATTTTTGTGTGTTCTAATTTAACAAGCAGAATCAGTCTACATTATGTCAGAAATCAAGCCATTCTACAAATTCTCTTTGGTAGGAAAATTGTAATAGTGTGTGTGTGTGTGTCTGTGTGTGTGTGTGTGTGTATAGATGATACATACAGTAATCTACTAATTCAGTCTGACAAACTAAATAAATTCAGAATGGAAAACATTATGGACATTCCATTACTAATAAAAATAAATCTATGCCGATCAAGAGAAGAAATCATAACTTTTTGCTTTGCCATCCATGATAATCCTTTCACTGGGAATTACCATGCGATGTGTTTTATTAATAGTGTATGACAAATGACATAGGAAAGCCAAAGTTGGTGATAAGTTTGATATTATCAGAGTTTGCAGCAATCCAACCAGCACACAAGTAGATAATTCAGCAGGATGTATTTGTAGAAGAAACTTCTTTATATACAATAATATAAAACATGATGCATTTGTACAATACCCATGCAGTTCTTGCAACATGGTAGCAAGTACAGGAACAAGAAGCAGAAGCAATCAGAACTACCAGAACTACAGCACAGAAACACAGAAGCTATATAAGCACAGAAGCAATATAAGACAGAGGCTATATTGCAAGGACAAAGCTATTCTTATATACAAATTAGTCAAGCTAAACCACACCCAGGTTCTGAGCTGTCTGGGTCATCAAACAGTCTCCATTGGCTGACCTGTTACCATGTCTATTCCAATTCATGAGCTCTTATACACTGACAGATATGTTACCTGATAAACAACACAAATAAAACTTGCTTTTTGATTATTTAGGATGGCTGATATTGGTCTCTATTTCATACAACGTTTGGAGGAGATGCACCTTTTTTCTAGATTGTGCTTTGTTGCTGCTTCCTGCTCTCCAATTATTGCAACAAAATTATCACAACTTCCCACCATACATCACAGTCTTTTTTTAAACTATAGTACCAAGGCCAGATCTCAGTAGGGATTGAGATTGAATCAATGGATTGAAGTGGATTCTGACCAGGACTTGAGAAAAGTTTTTTTTTCCCTTCAAGAACAAATCAAAAGTGGCTTTTTTGTTATGGACAATAGTTGAATAATTTTCTCATATTTTCAAACAAGCTCCTTTAAATTTTAGGGCTCATTTTTAGACATGCATTGCAATGGGATAAGAATTATGTAAATAAAAAAAGAAAATCATCCAAAAAAACCATGTTGACAACAAGGGAACTAAAAAAGACACACATGTTTTAGTAGTCTTTTAATGTGGTGGGTGTTCTCATGTTCTTGCCAGGGTCAAAGAGACATTCTTACAATCTTTATGATACACATCACTGAAAGAAGAACTTGAAGCACTTGAGTGGGCTGGGGAATTTGCTCCCACTCATTGAAAAGAAAGGGAATTAAACAACCCACTCTGGGATGGTTACGCATAAAGCATTACCAATTATCTGTAATATTATCACTGTTAAAATCCCTGTGCATCCTCTTGTTCACAGCATAATGAGACAGCCATTCTGGAAGATGAGCTGGGGGTGAGGGGGATAGAGTGGTTTCTTTGGAGATGAAATAAGACTGTAAATTAGAGCACTCACATATAGGAAATTGCATTATTTTATTTCCACAATTCATATATCTTTTTCTTCCAAAGGAGGTCTGTGCCACCATGCATTTTAGCTCTTAGCTAACAAAGAGAATTGAACTGCGTGTGTGTGTGCAAATGGATTTTATCAATCTATAGGTGTAATGTTGCAGTCTTATCTTCAGTGTATGTGTATTAACTTGAGCTTGTGGGTGAAGGAGTTGAGACAACAGTTAGCACCTGTGATGGCCATTTCTAATACATTTAACTGTAAGTGGCTGGTAAATTGATGGTAAAAAGGTGGGTAGATGACTTATACACACACACACACACACATACACATACATTTAAGAATACAGCTAAAATACATGAAGGATAAGCACACTACTCCTGGGACAATGACATTGGAAGTAGGTTTGCTTCTCCCACTTCAGATAGAAATGAAGGTTCCAACAGGAATGGCAATAAACAGTTGTATATATTTCTGTCCTTAATCCAGTTTTGGAGAATTAGTTAAAAGGTAGAATTAATTGACATTTAATGTGACCAAGGAAGATGTTGAGGTACAGTGTCTGAATTATTTGTGGGTAAAAATTGTTTGTTTGGTTTTTTTGCCAGTTCTGTGCTATTTTGATAAAAAAAAGGCTGCAGAGAGATTGTGAAGAAATAGCCACCTAGTTGACTTTTCACAGACAGCTCTTTAGTTCAAGGTTACTCATTAGTATTAAAATCTAACACTTCAACCATTTCATTGACTCTCACAATATTTATTCAGTGAAGACGTGAGCTGCATGGGAGACAAGGTAAAATCTGAAATATATTATCCAAATAGCAATACAAAAGAATAATATTAATCATATTGGTAAAAGAAGAAGGATGGCATCCCCATTTTTAACTAATGTTGCAAACATTTTTGTGCTTTATTTTAGCGGGTCATTGTGGAATTCCAGATCTTATCGTTAATGGTCAGGTGATTGGTGAAAATTATGGATATAGAGACACTGTTGTATATCAGTGCAGTCCTGGCTTTCGCCTCATTGGTTCTTCTGTACGAATATGCCAGCAAGATCACAACTGGTCTGGTCAGCTTCCATCCTGTGTGCGTAAGTAACACAACAAAGGTTATCATGCTTTATGACATCTGGTTTTTCTAAGATGAGGAAAGGGATAAAGTTGGAAGAAGAGATAACAGTTAGATTCTTTTGCTCAGATAAGTTGGGACTATAATGTCTAGGAAGGGCCGGTCTGGAGACAGATTCTCCTGGAGAAAATCTATTCGTGCAATTGCTAAGAGTGTTCACTGGCTTGATGGCACATAATAAATCAAAAGTGCCAAGAATTCATAGCCAGAGGATAGGATTGCACCACATTGTATATATCTACAGTATCTTGGAAAAAGCAGTGCTACACTGAAAGCCAAATCTTATTGTAGAATTGTACAGGATATTAAATTACATATTTTATTTCTTAATATTTAATTTTATAATGAAATCCTATTAAAATACCATTTATATATTGCTATAATTTAGTATAGACTATTGGGTACTTCTTGTATCATTCAATTCAGTACATGTTTCCTGAAAAATAAATACAATGAAAAATAAAATGTAATCACAATGATGTAGCCATTAGAATTTGATGTTCTGGTCAAGCAAGTAATAAACTTGTGAAAACTGCAATAATATTGAAGCATTCATACCAATAGGTTATTACAATAGTTTCTTTTTTCTTCAACCTATCATTAGATTCATTAAACACTATTTTGTGGAGTTTAAAACATACAAAGCAAACATATGTTGTGAATGAAAACCTAACCTTTCTTTTCCAGGATATTTTCTAACATGCAGCATTAGTAGATATATTTCTAAATTGACTTTAAGGATATGTTCAGTTTAAATGTATTAGTGATTCTGAATATTTCTAGTGTGTGTGTGTGTGTGTGTGTATTAATTACTATTCTGCAGATCAATATGGAGGAAACAAATTTAATTTATAAAAATAGACTCTCCAACAAAATATTCTGTTATCCTCTTTTTCTTTCTTCTGTCAGTCTTAGCTTTTCTACCATTAGTATTCAGCATTCTGAAATATAAGGTACATTACAAGTTAGGACATTCATGAATTGGAAGTACTAAAGATTTGAGTGTGGACGCTGACAAAACAATTGTTTTCTCATGCAACACTTTCTCCTTTCTGTGCAGGATCACCTTTGTAGTCTCCAAAATATCTCACAAAGTAAGAGATTAATATTGTTTATGTAGTCTAATTATAACAACATTTCTTCTCTTTTTCTTCTTCTGATATTAGCTGTCAGTTGCGGTCATCCAGGGAGTCCAATTTATGGACGAACGAGTGGGAATGGTTTTAATTTCAATGATGTTGTGACATTCTCTTGTAATGTTGGCTATGTTATGCAAGGACCAACAAAAGCCCAGTGTCAGGCAAACAGGCAGTGGAGTCAACCACCACCTATATGCAAAGGTGAGATATGTCAAAAGTAGTCTTTTTTTAATGAAAGGGGTGGATACTTTAATGATAGGGACTATGCTATTAATATTCTAGTTAGACAATATCAAATGGAATGGTATTTTGAATATTTTTATTCTTAGTTCAAATTATTTTTGTTTACAGAAATGTCTGCAGCTGACATGAGCATTCAAAATGCTAGCTATGATCCATCAGAGATCCTTGGTGCTCTTTGAGCTTGTTTGTTTTCTTGCAGATGTTTCATTACCCAAACATAGTGCATCGATAATCTTACCTAATTTGGATAATGAAATGTCTGCAATAAAACAGCCAAGTTCAGAGAGCACCAAGAAACCCTCATTTCAACCGAGAGCTACAACTATTGTCCTCTATCCATTTAATCCACCATCAACACAATTGTATTTGATTAATATGTAAAGGTACTCTTCAATTTATGACTGTAATTGATCCCGCCATTTTTAAAAATAATCTTTATTAAACACTTCAATTCATTGCAACACATTCGTAACGATATACATACTTTTACATTACTCTTAACTATCTATACATATCTCAATATTCCTTAATCTATTTTAGTCCACTATAACATTTACCTTATTATCCTATTACCATATTCTCTATTCATCTTTATATTTATTATTTAACCAATTATACAATACATTCCACATTAAATGATACCGCCATTTTAACTAACTTGCTAAGTAGCTCACCATTTTTGGTATCAGGCATTTTTTTGCAACATTGAAATAAGTGCAGTTTCCAGTAAACACTGGGTACGTAGTCATGTAACCATGGAGCACTGCAAATGGCTGTAAATGCAGGTTGGTTGCTAAGCAGCCACAATGCACTTATGTGACTCTGGAAGAGGTGGCCTTCAGAACTTCAAATCTGGGTCATAAGTCGTCCGCCCCTTTTTTCCCCCAAACTAACATAACTTCAACTGATTGTTAAGCAATTAGTTGTAAGTTGAGGACTACCTGTAGTTGGAAAACTATCAGAAAATCCAGGATCATATGCTATATTATAAAATAAAAAAAAAAATATCACAGCGTATTGTCCCTGTATTATTGTCAAGAGAACATCAGGGCTGTTTTTATGGAATCTGTCAGATTTAAAGAACTTTTTATTGGGAACCTACTTTAGCAGAAGTATTTTTGTGTGCACATAACACAATGAGTGAAGCATGAAACAATGTATGTTCAATGTATTTTGAATTTTTTTTTCTTATTATGTTTGTCTTCCCTTTCACAGATGTTTGTTTGTTTGTTTGTAGCTACACAAATTCTGTAGATGTTCTCTCTCTTTTTTTTTGTTAAGTTCCCTTTTTCAAAAAAAACCCCCACCCTCTGCATCTTCTGATAAATTAACATTAACACATTACTTGGAAAAGATAAAATGATTTGGGGCCCACTGAACATTAATTTATAATAGTTTAAACTTTATTTTTCTAAAGATCAAAGTTGATATGTATATTGATTGGAGTTTCTTTTTGAAAAGCTGAAACATCTAGGCAATTTCACTTGTTTAAAAAGGGGAAATTGAAACAAATGAGTTGCTTTAAAATCAACAGCTTATATCCATTTTCTTTCAAACCAGTTCTTGAACATCCTGAGAAATAAATTGATTGGTATAAAAATTAATCAAAACTGCCTGTTGGCGGCTAGTTAACTTCTTAAATAACTTCAAGCTAGCAGGTCCTTATATGAAAAATTAAGCTAATTTATTCCCTAATAGAGGGAAATAAAGAAAAAAAAGGCAGAGCAACATTCATGCTATGAAAACCTCTCAGGAAATTTGTAAAAAGTAATTTAAAAAAAATCCATACTGAAGTGTGTAGGATTGCCACTTACCTTTTATTTAGCATTCCAGCAATTCGTACAGTTGTGCTATGGTTTTATATTATATAATATATAATACATTGTGTTATTTTCTTGTTGGTTTTTCTTAGATGTAAACTTTATATGTTGCTCATAATTATAGTTCTTTATTTTATTATTTATATTTATGTATGTTTGTGATATGTTGCAAAGTTTTCTTTGAGTAGGTGGCTTCTTTTCTTTCAGTTTTCTAATCTCGCCTGTAACTCTGGAATTTGCTGAGAGTCTTTATTCACCATCCAAGTTCTAATCATATGGGATCACACTTAACTTTTTCAAATCAGTCAAGTTGGGATAAGTGCTGGTATATTTCTCCCACTAAAGGATATTTCTTTCTAGATGCTTTAATCATCAGAGCAGCAAATGCCAATGCTACTTAGTTATTTATTTCCTATGGTGCTGTGATGAAAATTAGTTAAAAATGAAAAACTGCCCTTACTTAAACGATTTCTCCATATAGAATGATGATGATGGGGAGGAAAAAACATGTTTAATGCATGCTTTATAGCTGATCTGATGGATATGGCTGCCACAGAGAACACGTAAGACTGTGAAGTTCAGCGTTTGAAATTACTTAGCTGCACCGCTAGTTAGCATGATAGAAATTATTGAATGTGTCTGGGCCGAGCTAGCAAGATATACTATTGTACAGACAAAGAACCCTAGGTATGCTCAATAAGTTGCCTAATTATTTTTGACAAGACAGATAATGACTATAAAATGTAATTTTCATTCAGGGCAATATTTTGCAGGTGCTGCAATCTTTTATATTAGCTTTAGGAAGTTTGTCCAAAGTGTTCCTTATTAAATATTATATATGAAGATTATGCAATTCTGTGGTTACCTATAAGCAAGATAGTTATGCTTACTTACAAGAAGGTAGTGCATCTTCATTAATATTGTTTCTCTCCTAATGGATATGAATTAGAAATAAAGGTGACTCATTTTGTAAAAAGGAATGTGGATATTAAAAAGTACTGCTGTGCTTCAGTATTAATTCTGTAAGGTTACAGAGACAGATACAGTGGCATTAAGTTTTGTTCACATAAAATCACCACTCATTATAGGATACAGACATTATAGAATGTATACATACAGAACACAATGCATACATTTTTCAAGTTTTTTAGTAACCCCCCCTCCAAATGCATTACAAACAAGTAGGTTTTTTTAATATACTAGCATTAATTAACTTTACATGCCTTTGATATTATTTTCTAATGTGAAATATTCAGGTCATGTCAATTTCTGTTATTGCTCTTGTTTAGTGGTCAACTGTTCAGATCCAGGAATCCCTGGAAATTCTATAAGAGAAAGCAAAATAGAACATGGAAAT
Source organism: Psammodynastes pulverulentus (assembly GCA_025802295.1). NCBI lineage: Eukaryota > Metazoa > Chordata > Lepidosauria > Squamata > Psammodynastidae > Psammodynastes > Psammodynastes pulverulentus. Next base: position 53,869,051 of record JAOYMU010000292.1, on the reverse strand, counting down.
TTCACCTACGGTACAGTTGTTTTTTATGACTGCAGTCCTGGATATTTTTTATTTGGCTCTTCAATTTTAGTCTGTCAGCCTAATGGACACTGGGATAAACCTCTGCCAGAATGTATTAGTAAGTATTTTAAAATATTGGTACTTATAACTAAAATTTTCAAGAAAAGTAATCCTAAACACTTGTATTCAAAGAGCTTCACAGCTGTTATCCAATTGCAATTATTAGAAAAACTGACTAAGGTAAGTCAGTGTCTGAACTAATATGGAAATATTGGGACTATTGGGACAACCAATTAAATATGACCCAACTGTGCGGCGGCAAGCAAAAAAAGCCAATGCAATCCTAAATTGCATTAATAGAGGAATTCAGTCAAGATCAAGTGAGGTACTAATACCACTATATAAAGCCTTAGTAAGACCACACCTAGAATATTGCACCCAGTTTTGCTCCCCACACTATAAAAAAGATGTTGAGATTCTAAAAAGAGTACAGAGAAGAGCAAGAAAGATGATTATTGGATTGGGGGGTAAAGTATGAAGAACGCTTACAGGAACTGGGCATGACTAGTCTAGTGAAGAGAAGGACCAGGGGAGACATGATAGCAGTGTTCCAATGTTTGAGAGGCTGCCACAGAGAGGAAGGGGTCAACCTATTTTCCAAAGCACTCTAAGGCCTGAGAAAGAATAATGGATGGAAACTGAACAAGGAGACATTCAACCTGGAAATAAGGAAAAACTTTCTGATAGCGTGAATAATCAACCAATGGAACAGCTTGCGTTCAGAAGTTGTGAGAGCTTCATCATGGGAGGCTTTCAAGAAGAGACTCCATCTGTCAGAAATTCTGCTTCTGCTTGGGTGAGGGGTTGGGCTAGATGACCTACAAGATCCCTTCCAACTCTTCTTCAGTTGAAGCTTCTTGGATGCCAAAGCAAAATGTCTTCAAAGAAAAACAAAATATAGTTGCCTTTTGAAAAAGCACCTTTGGGACAACCATGACCTGGATGACTGAGAATCTTCATAGACAGTAGAATTTCTCCCTTGTTGTTTAGGTCCTAAGTGAAAAATAGTATGATTTTCTGACTGAAATTATCCCAGTTCAGCCCACTGAGATTTCTCTCAAGCCTAAAAGGCCAATGTATCATCTTTTCATATGCTGAATTTTCCCATGTTCATTTATTTATTATTTATTATCATTTTTAGATAATTTATTATTTTTAACATTTATTATTTACTGTAAAGCAATCATACCCAAAAAAATGCCTTCACATTCCCAAGGTAACCCTGTCTTTACTACTTCAGATTTTCTTTTTCTACCTGGCAACCTCAATAATCATATGTTCCAAAGGCTTTAATCTATCTGCATCGTAAACACGATTAATGTTCCGAAAGATTCTCAGCTCTTCTTTAGTAGCTTGATGATGACCATCTAACCTGAGGGACCCATCATCTGGCATTATATCATCAATCACTTTATAGTGCCACTTCATATAGTTTTCCTGGATATATGTGTTCTGACCTAGGCTTTTCTCAACAGCACGAAGCTGAGTCTTCATCACAATAAACCCCTTTTACTTTATTTACAAAGAATTTCCTTTCCAACAAAGTCCCAGCCAACAGTCTTTTACAATAGTTCCTAATTACAAACCTTTATCAGGCTTGGAGAGGAGCCGGGCCTATATCTCTCAGATGCCCGTAATACTTGACAAGCATGCCGGAATGAATAAATTGTTTCCTGCAAAGCCCCACTCCTCTTTCGCTCCTCTTTTATACTCTAAGGGAGGAGCCATTCACCGTCCACCTGTGGCTTTACTTCCAAGTTGGCCCTTGCTCCTCAGCTGTTCCCTGCATCTGGCACTCCGCGCTTGCGCACTCTGGGAACACCCTCCAGCTGCTCCTCTGCCTAACTGCTGTCTGGCTCCGAAGGCCGCTGATAACTTCCAGACGGCCCTGGCTCCATCACTGCCTCTGACGCAGAGCCCTTAGCAAAGCCTTCCTCAGCTTCTAGGACTGGCCCATGTTCCTCCCCAACCTCCTCACTGTCTGAATCTGCTGCCAAAGGAAGGAGTAGTTTACCATTGTCTCTCTTCTATGAAGTATGAAATGAAATTTCCTGCCCTCCCCCCAGTGTCACTAAAATTAGTATCTTTTTTCTGAAATCTTCCTACATAGCAGTTGCCTGCTTACTTTAGTGGAACAGCTAAAATGGCCTCCACATCTTGGATGACCTTGCTGAGGGACAGCAGCAATCTTTGTTCATCCTTCCCAGAAACCCTCCTCTGCTATGATGTGGCAACTGAGCAGATTTGAGAGGGTTGACTGACTTTTGCTCTGCAAAATGAAAAAGATGATGACCTTGTGGGGGAAGTAGAAAATGAATTATTATTCCAAAGTAATTGACCTTTGCTGGAAAACCAACTCTTGTCTAGATTAGCACTTTACAAGAAGAATTGATCGGGCTGATCAGCCAGCTGTTTTCATGGAAGTAGATTTGATTTCGAAAAGTCTTAATGCTATTGATCTTGATTGTTGCATAGATATTTGTCATTTCTAGGTTCATTCGAAAGCAATGGTATAACAGTTCTTTTTAAAGCTGAATTTACAGGATGATATTTCTCACAAAGTACATCTCTTGACTCCTAGGACTTATTCGAACTGACCTTTCCATTTCTTAACTGCTCTATTTTCAGAGTCGGAATAGGAGAAGATATCTTTCAATGTCCAAGCCTAAGACCAAAATCTAATGTTTTGTGCATGATCACAACATAATCTCAAAAAGGAATACTCTATAACAAGAATCTATTCCAATACACTCTATAAATTCAGATAAGTCTACATGTTTGTTTATTTTTAAAAGGTTTCGAATATAATGAACACACACACACAGAGTGCAAGAGACAGAAAGAATAGCTATAGGTTAATGAATACATTGGTAATAATGAAGAGCGCTTTGTTCTATGAATTATATGAAAAACATGGCTATAAGATCATCTTCATCATAATATTTTATTGATCACTGATAAAACATATTGATTGTGTGCCTGGCATAATGAAGAATTTAGTTGGCTGATTATAACATAATTTTTATCTCCAATATTTATGTATCGTAGTGATTGACTGCGGTCATCCTGGTATTCCTCCAAATGCGATCCTTTCTGGAGAGAAATACACATTTGGATCTACTGTTCATTATTCTTGTTCAGGAAGGAGATCATTAATAGGCCAGGCATCCAGGACCTGCCAATTAAATGGACACTGGAGTGGAACAATGCCTCATTGCTCAGGTACCACTTTTAAAGTATGTGAATGTGATTTTGAAACCATCCAATACAGCTTTTTTTTTGGCTGTCCTTTTTCCTTTTCAGGATTTCTAAAACCAGACCACCTTTAAACCACAAACAATTTTAATCAAAGATAAGTTTCACATTAGGTGCCCTCATTCACATATAGACTCGCAAATCTAGAAGGGAAGTGGTAGATTTCAAACAACATTTAATCTAAAAGGGAAATAGTAAATAAAACAGGAAGATTGAAAAGTAGGTAAGGAATTTGTACATTCTCTTCTCTTTGCATATTACTGGGAAGGATGTTACATTTCATATGGGTAATTTGTGCATTACTATTGTCTTCTCCTTGATTTGCTTTTGTCTAATTTGGAAAATAATTGCTGCATACCAACAGTCTTCATCCAAGTAATATCTGTTTCTGCTGAACTCATATAGGAATAGTTCAGGGGTGAAATTCAAAAATTTTCCCTTATCCCTTCTGTGGACATGGCTTGGTGGGCGTGGCTTGGTGGCAGCAACCAGGTGACTGGGCAGGCGTGGGTGTGGCCAATCATCATCCCGACCACCTCTCCTGAGCTGGGCTGAGGTGATCAAATTTCACCCCTGGAATAGTTTCTGGACAAGATCCCAGGTGCTTTTTTCAAGGGACAACTGGACTTACTTGTTTTCCTTTGAAGACATTTCGCTTCTCATCCATGAAGCTTTTTCAGCTTCTGGGATCAGAAGCGAAACATTTTCAAAGAAAAATAAGAACCAGAAAGTCCAGTTGTCTCTTGAAAAAGAATCTTTGGGATAACCATTACTTGGGTGACTGGGAATCTCCATAAACTTTCTGGAGAAGATTTTTCAAAACTATATCTAATTCATGGCATATTGGAGAACTAAAATTCCACAAGGGTCTCAATACAGCTTTTAAATAAATAGAAATATATACAGTGGTACCTCGGTTCACGAATGCCCCGGTTCACGAACAATTCGGTTTACGAACAGAAAAGTTCGTAAAAACGCTCCGGTTCACGAACTCTGCTTCCGTTCACGAACAGAAAAGTTCGTAAAAAC
>JAOYMU010000292.1:53766269-53780684 GCA_025802295.1 Psammodynastes pulverulentus | reverse complement strand
GTCCCAGCTTCTGCCAACCTAGCAGTTCAAAAGCTTGTAAAAAATGCAAGTAGAAAAATAGGGACCACCTTTGGTGGGAAGGTAACAGTGTTCTGTGCACCTTTGGTGTTTAGTCATGCCAGTCACATGACCACGGAGACGTCTTTGGACAGTGCTGACTCTTTGGCTTTGAAATGGAGATGAGCACTACCCCTAGAGTCTGGAACAATTAGCACATATGTGCGAGGGGAACCTTTATCTATCTTTACATAAAATAGGATAGTATCTTTATCTTCCTTGTGATATGATGTTTGGGACAATGCTGGCTGATTGTAAAATTATTCTGATTCATCTACTCAAGATCTAATACTTAGCTGCACCATTATGACATTTCATATTGATAAGTCTACTCTCCTTATAAGTGCTTAAAAATTTATTCTTTAGAGATGGAGACTTTGAATTAACCATTGTAGTTTAGATTTGAATTAAATTATTCTAGAGAGTATCTAACAGGTTACTTATGTAGTGGTTAGAGTGGTTACTTCTAGAATATATGGAGTCAAGGACCCTCTAGACTTTTTAAAGAATTAAATTGTTTACATATTTACAGTACTTACTTGAATTCTTCTATGATGTACTAAGTTGATACTTTTCCAGCAAATGGACCAAGCAAAAAACATTTTCCATTTTGAAATACAATTTCCTGCAAAAAATAGTATGCCACAAATCTATATTTAGTGTAATACTCATAATTGTACTTTACTTCTCAACAAATAAATTTGCCAAGTTCTGTTGGAATATCTGCTTATTTATACATTCTGTTACCAAATGAATATGCTTAATTTGGAACATAGGTATTATATGTATTTATTTTTGATGTTCAAATTCATAAGCTTGGCTTTCTGGAAAATTTTCTCTGTCATTTTCAGAGCATTACGAGAACTAAAGTATTGAGAGAAGCAGAATTTTAAAAAATGTCCCTACAAAATAATGTTTAAGGAAGTAAAGAAGTTAGCTTTGAAATCAGACAAGCACCAGAGATAAGAAAGTTAACTGCATACAGCAAGTCACATTTGACCCAGCAATCTAAAAGTCAATGAGAGAACAGCTGAGGTTGACATGATGATGGAAGGCATCTGGCAAAGGGTATAAGGCAGGCTGGACATGTGCGTATAACTTTTATCCCTGTCCTCATGCCTTATCTACCTACAATATAGCAGAGCAAATCAGTATGTGTTTCTCTTTTCCTGGTTAAGAAGTTATGATTAGCCAAGTTTTGTAGGTTAACAGAGGCTCTTTGTGTCTTCCAACAAACATGTCATTCCTGCATAAAACCTCAAAGTTAACAAGAAGGCTTCAGGATTTTGACTGTTGATCAGTTTTAGTTCAGTTTTGTGGAATAGGTGATACTGCTGATAATTGAATTGAATTCTTTATGAGCCAAGTATGATTCGACACACCAGAAATTTGTCTTGGTGCATATGCTCTCAGTATACATAAAAAGAAAGATACATTCGTCAAGAATCATAAGGTACAACACTTAATATAGTCATAGAGTACAATAAACAATCAAATCATACTAGGAAAGTCAATATAAATTGTAAGGATACAAGCAACAAAGTTACAGTTATACAGTCACAAGTGAGAGGTGATTGGTGATATGAAAGATGAGAGGATTAATAGTAATGGTAATTTTTCAGTTATACATCTCTCCATCTTTCTCCTATTTCTGCTATTTTGGCTCCCTTCCTATGGAAAAAGTCAACCATACTAATGTATTTCCTAGGTAATCAATTAGGAAAATCAAGAAAGCTACACATTATTTCTATAGTGGAAGGATACTGGGCATTTTGTAACTAGCAAGTGCAAAATCCCATAGTACATCAAGAACATTTTCCTAATATTGTTCTTCTAATGATGTGGAAGTAACATTTGAGAATATTGCCTCCCCATAAAATTGAACAAGTATAGTTAAAAGATTGTAGACAACATGCTTGACTGATGGAAAGGAAAAGAAAGAGGGAAGGGAAGGATTAGAAAAGTAAAAGAAAAGGGAAGGAAAAAGTGGTCTATATGAGTTAATTATATAGGGCAACCCAGTGAATATTTTTTGTGATATAGTATAGAATGGGGTTGGCAACCTTAAACATGCAAAGAGTCACAAAGGTCCTAACCAGAAGCCCCCGTTCAATTCTGGAGCCGACCAGAAGTCTGGTTCCCCTACCATAGAGTCTCCTCCTAGTGCGGCGTCCTTTTTCCTCTACTTGTCCTAACCAAAAGCCTTATCAATTGTGGAGTTGACCGGCAACAGGAAGCCGCAGAAGAGAGATGAAAGAGCCACATGCGGCTCCAGAGTTGCAGGTTGCTGACCCCTGGTGTAGAAACATCTCTGCCCCAAGTATTTCTCTCTAATTTCTTGAACAAACATTCATTGAATATCCTTCTCTTATATTTCAATAGATAGAGGTTTAATGCATTGATTGATAATTGCATTTTTTGTTTATACATGTGTGTATGCTATATATGAATATATGTAATTGCCATTGATTTTAAGTGGCGGAAATGTGGTTTGAAAAAGACCATGGTTGTAATTCAACTTGTCATTTTTAATAAAACAGAACTGAAGGCTATTAATTAAACAAAACAGTCCTACGTCTACTTAAAAGTAAATGTTACTGATTTACTGATCATTGGTGCCTACTCCCATGTAAAATCTTCTCATTCATGAATTAAATTTTGCTGGAATGAAGCTCTCTATTGTTTCCAATCATGACTAATAGTTTTTAAAAAAAAACTGCAGTCAAAAAGGGGCTACAGAAAACCTCACAGCAAAACACTGTTAGCAATTTTGCTGAAATCAATATTAAATAGATATTAAAAAATATTTATAATCCACTAAATTTAAGGAAGCCAATTTATTTCAAAGAGCCCACCTTTTTTATGCCTATTTATAGACTAGTGCTTATTAACAATTTATACCTAAGATTTAAATGAATTCATCAGGAAAATAACCTTTTCAGATCACACTAGGAATATACACAGCATTCTCATAATTCATAAATTCTGAATGAAATATGGATACAAATAAAGGATGAGGTAGGTGCTCTTTTTATTAAAGGATTCATCATGCCTGTATAGAAATTTTAGAGTGATAATAGAAAGTTGCCCATTGATATTTGCCATGCAATGTTTGTGAACTGTCAGCTCCAACATCAAATTTATATTTGTATATTGAGGCAAGAAAGATTAATGCCCAAACTGTATACAAAATTAGGTCTTTTTATACCAGAATATTATTTGCTACCAAAGTGGCTTTGTGATTATAACTGACTAATAGTCTTTAATCTTGAAAAGTCAGGTTTCTAAAACCTTGGGGAAAGCTTCTGCTGATAGACAAAGTTCTCCTTTGAAGACAACCATTCTGTATTTGAATACAGCTAGAACAGCTTATCTGTTGTCCTTCAGATATTTTGAATTTATATTCCTACTAACATCAAGTATCATAGCCAACAGAAGAAAAAAGCACCTCTGTGAAATCTCCAGCACAAAACATCTGGAGCACCAGATTAGGATAATAAGAATTATGGGGGATGAGGTTAGAACTTGCACGCTTATCTTTTCTCATTTCCATTTATAGAGGTTAGTTGTGAAGAGAAATGAATAAGCTGTAGTTATTGCAATGAGAAGACAATCAGTACTGTGAACATGAAGTGTAAGAGTCAGTGATGATCCAGGAACCAAGAAATGCATTGTATTTAGTACATTCCTAAGGTATTTAACTGCTACGGTTATACTATAATCCTCAACATAAGACTTCCATTTTGATTTAGGGTTTTTTTTCTGATTAGACCCTCTTATATTCAATTAACAAATGAGCATGCCATATTATATTTATAGCTTCCTAGTCAAGCAACCACACAGTCATAAAAATTATGAATTAGACACCAGTTCAAAATCTGGAGAATAATACCAGGAATTTATGGATTAGACACCATTCCAAAATCTTGAGAATAGTTCCATAAATGCACGAGAGATTGGAAGACAGACATAATACCAACAGATTGTATGATAATTCAAAAGGTTTTGGATTGTGCCGAAATGGACAAATTAACATTGGAATTGAGAAATAAGGAAGACTCAGAATATTACACTATTTGGGAAAGGTGGTATCACTAGATAAATAATAGAAACAAGAAACGTATAGCCTAAGATATAATTTAGAAAATAAATAGATAGAAATAAGAATGAATAGGAAATCAAGCAGAGGTAACTATAATGATAAATATAGAAAGAATTTGGAAAACATGACAAATGTATTTGTAAATATTGAGATATGCCAGTATTGTCAAGGAAGATTGCAAATTGTACAAATTGTTCATTATTGGGTTTCTTTTTAAAACTGTATTTTAATGTGTTAACTTTAATAAAGATTTATTTTAAAAAATGCACGAGAGATTATAAAATAAAATGATCATGCTATTTAATTAGGGAGACCTTCTAAAATTTAGTAGCATGCTCCAGAGGCTATGACTTGGTTAAAAAGTCTATCAGATAATTTCTAAATAACAACCCTTATTTAAAGATTTTATTTTGGGTGAGGGGGAGACAATAATTAAGCCACTTGACATAGACCCTGCCTATTGGAAGGTCTCCATTGAAATGTGATCATTTATTCAGTTTACATGAGGTCTTATTCACATATTCCTTTGCAAGAGGACCAGAAAGAATCTGGGAATGTATACATTAGATGTAGGGGGAAATCGGACATATTTACTTATCTCTAGATGTTTATAAACCTTTTTTCATATTTGTCATTTCATGGTCCTTCATGCTACTAACACTCAACCCATTGCCTTGATTCACTGGAAGATGCATAAATATCCTGCTATTGTTGGGTGATCATTCAAATATGATCCACACAAGCAAATCAGGGTAAGCATGACACACCCCAGTCTGCAGTGTAATGAAATTGTTCATCATTCTGGGTATGAATGTTTTTGCCTTCAAAGGACTAGCAGATTTCTCATTGTGAACAGAAATATGAATCAGGCTTTTGGCACTAGTGACAGTTCTGATTTATTAATAATAATTATTCTGGACACCAATGCCTGCAGCAGATAATATGGTGGGAAAGTGGAAAAAAATAATACTCTCTGAGGGAAGAGAAGAGTGTCAACTCTGAAGCTGGTCTGGCTGATGCCATTTCTCTCCTCCCTCATAGTTGCCATGAACATTGAAAGGGGGAAGGGAGTGGGGGGAGCAGAAGATAGACCAGCAAAACAAAAAAGTTTTCCTTTGGGAACCAAGGTCATCCCAACAGATGGCAGAGGAGTGACCAAGTAGCCTTCCAGCTACCTTCATTGGACAATGTGATCGGTGACACCTGGGGAGGGAATATTTGCTCTTTTAATTAGGGGAAGGACCGTGGGAACTTTTAGAGTTGGTTTTCACTAGCTGTGCTGATATGGTGTGTCCAATAAACATGTTCTTTGAGGAATCTACCTGCCTCGGAGTTCTGCTTTTGGTGGATTAATTACTCGGAATCTTGACAAAGGGAAGGTATCTTCATTGGTCCTTACAAAAAGGTCTAAAATTTACTGGGTCATCTGCTTCATCTCAAGGGACAAGTGATTTGAATATTCCTACATCGTTTTGCAAGGATCAAGAAAGCGTGAATGCTATGGGTAGGAAATCGGTGTCTCTTCTCATTTATAAGGTCATTGATCAGAACGGAAAGATCTGGAAGCAGAAAGATGCTACCTTTTCATTCACACCTTCTTCTTCCTAAAATATAAACAATTACACATTTTTGTTAAAAAAAATAATCCAAGTGAATCTGAAGTTGGATAAGCCATTTCTCTCTGTATTTCCTTTTTTCCTGTAATGTCTGTAAAAGAAGCTTGCTATGACATAAAGTGGAGGCGTAAGTGAGATCCCTGTTTCTGTCTTATCCCTGTCTTCTTCCTCTTCGAAAGAAATACATTTTCGAATGTCAGTTTGAATCTTCCAATTACTGCTCTTCCATTCCATTAGTCTTCTTCCAATCCTCTCCTTAAAATAAAATTAATAACTAGCTGAAAGTTGACAGTGCAATTATATGCATTGCTGGTCAGAAATATATCCCTTTGGGCTATCATCAAGTATAAGACAAATACTGATGCCCAAAAGAGTGGCTGAAAAAAGCACAGTGACGGTGGAATGGAGGAATTTATTGCTAAGGAAGGGGAAAAAAGTGCATCTGTTCTGTTCAGGGGGCTGTGTATATGCAACTCACTTAGTTGTGTCATGGGGAATTAGCATATGATCATATGAATATCCTAATTTACCAAGTTACAGACTGAGACCACTAACTCAGTGTGGGGAGTGGGTTTTAGCTTGAAACAATGGAACGGTTGATACAAAATCCTTGTTCAGGGAAGCTTTTCTTAATCTAATTACTTTCTTTTAACCGCTAAAGAAAATTGGGCTTCAGAAAAAAAAAAGATTTGAATGAAATTAAGCACAAAATAACTCTCTGTGGGAGACACTGCATTAGCACTAAATTTAAAATAAGAGAAGTCCATACAGCTGCCGGGCCTTGTATCACCTCCCACTTACCCTTTAACAACAGAATGGTTCTTCCCTGTGATGTGAAATTTTGATGGTTCATGCATTCGGTAAGTTATAATGCAGCTCATTAGGTTTTGGCAAAACATGTTGTGTCAACCAACTGTTGTGGTTTATAACCCATGGTTAATGTTTTATTGCATTATGTGAATTGAGTGTGATTCTTCAATCAACCATAATAACAAAAAAAAGTAAAGCACTGATCTTAATCACTGGTATAAGCATAGGTGACCCATGTATAGTGTATTTTTTTCAACACTAAACATTGTAAGGTGTCACAAAGTGGCATTATCAAAATGTGACCACCAAATAGCAATTACAATAAAGAGTGATTTTAAAACAGAAGAGGTTCATTGGATAATCCACCCAACAGTATGGAGTTGGAGGCATCACAAAAATATTCACTCTTGCCCAACTCATCTTTCTGTTTGCTTATTTAGTACATTATTTCCAACCACAATCAATTCAACTCCCAGCAGTTTTCTGGATCACAAGCTAAGCAGTCTCCAATAACAATTTTTATTGTCGCTGTTGTTGTTTTAAGCAGTAGAATAAACATTCGCTTTAAAAAAAAGTCACGAGAAAGGTCACTTAGTCACTTTAAAATAAAATTGGGAAAATTATTCAAGCATTTCTGAAAATATTAAGCCCCAGTCCCTGAAGAGGGGTACAAACGAGAGGTGGGTATTCAACAGGTTCTGACCAGTTCTGGAGAATCGGTAGCAGGAATTTTGAGTAGTTCAGAGAACCAGCAAATACTATCTCTGACTGGCCTCGCCCCCATCTATTCTCTGCCTCCAGAATCCCAGCTGATCGGCTGGGTCTACTTTTGTTGCCCTGCACAGGAGGACAGAGCTGGAAATCAGGTTAGTGGGATGGGGAGGGAATGGGGATTTTGCAGTAACCTTCCCCCAGCAGTGGGGAGGGAATGGAGATTTTACAGTATCCTTCCCCTGCCACACCCACCAAGCCATGCCCACCAAGCCATGCCACGTCCACAGAACCAAGTAGTAAAAAAAATTGAATCCCACCACTGGTACAAACATTCACAGATGACAAAGTATTTCTTTTTTAAAAAGTACCAGTAGATTGACTGATTTTCTTCTTGCTGTCTGAACCCCCTAACAGTAAGCTGCCTGTTCAAAATGTGCAGTTTAACTGGAACCTCTATCACATAATGAATTTAGTTTTTTTCCCTTTGAAAATTGGACCCTCTCTTGCTGTGGTTTAACCAGAGGAAGCAATATTTCATGGTGTGTCAAAACACAGGGTGATGTTATAATTCAGTGAAATGAAGTGCTGATTTCCAACATTTTCAAAGTTTCACATCTGTTCTCAGCTGGAACAGAAAGCACTAGAGGCTTTTATTCCACTAAGCAGTCAACCTGAGCCACATATTAGAGTTTGTCCTTTACATTTCCAAATATAAACATAATGGGACTTCCATCCTTAGAAATGAAGACAAGGCAGAGTAGGCCACCTCAATTGTGCCTTTTGATTATATTGTGCAGCTCCTCCGAAAATTTCTCTCTTATTTTGATATGTATTTAGTTGCCGCCTTATTTGCACACATGGATCATTCAAAGGAGATAAATAAATAAATAATAAACAGAATCACTAGATAAACTGATTTCATTTTAGCAAGAAAACAGATATCTGTTTGACTATCCTATGCAAGCTGGTTACATCCCATTGCTGATCTATCTATCTATCTATCTGTCTGTCTGTCTGTCTGTCTGTCTGTCTGTCTGTCTGTCTGTCTGTCTGTCTGTCTCTATTATCTCATTTCTATCTTGTCTCTGTGTCTCTTTCTCTATCTTAGTGTGCACACATACAGAGTTCTATGTGCCAACCTGCCACTCACGCAAGTTGAGCTCCACGCATGGATACATGCCGTCCCATCTCATACTGAAGTTGAACTCCATGTATGTCCCAGCCAGCTGCTCACTCAGCCCAGTTAAGAACAGCCCATAATCTGATAATTGGGGACTAGATTCTTTTGTATAGGTAGTAATAAAATAAAAAAAATTCTGTGCTTTTCAAGTGCTTTGAAAAATAGTTATAGTTACAGATTATAAATACAGTAGCTGCTTTAGTCCGGCAAAATTCTGTTTTTAGGTGAACAACAATAAATTAACTACTCAGAAGTAGCTCTGCATGTCATTATTGGTTCTGTGGACCTCACAGCTCTTGTATTAATGCTGGGAGAAAAATATGGAACAAACCTCTAATTTGCTATGTGATGCCTTACCTTTTCAGAAAGTTCCACCAGCAGCAAATTTGAGGTGGTATAATAATGAAAACATAACCATTTTGTGTGCCAGTGGCTAGAGGGCTTTCCTTTATATAATTGAAATACAATAATGTTTTAATTTGTGCTCTTAGTTAACAGCTCTAATTTTCAGGGTGATTAATTCTTAGGACTGGCAAGTCATGCAGTAGAAACACATCAATTATGTGGCATGCAACATGAGCCAACTTATAGTAATTGAACTAAAAGCATTCAAATCAGATGGATGGACAGATGTTTTGCAATCTAGTTCTCATTTGGTCTTGTTTCTCTCTGATAAAGGCTACATCCTTTATTGGGTGCACCAAATGTTCTTTGGAATCATTGGACAAAATCTAATCTATGGGATGATTTTCAACATTTCATACCATACAAGATAACCACTTTAAAACAGTACTATTTAGTATAATGTACTTGGAATGTATCACCTGTTCCCAGAGTTGGCTAGATTTTTAAAAGCTGTTTTGGGATTTATTCTGAATTTCTTCTGAGGGTTTTTTGTTTGTTTGTTTGTTTGTTTGTTTCAGAAGGGAGAAGGGAGTAGAAAGAAAAAAAGAAAATAAATCACTCTAAGTCAAACCAAGGCTTTATCACAGGAAACTTTCTGCACTTTAATAAATATTACAGTATATCTCAGAACAAGCAGACTGAGCCCATTTTGTTTAAAATTTGACAAACAGCATGAAAGGGAAATGTTTTTTTAAAAAGCAACTTATTCTTAGAGTTCTATAATCACTTAATCCCACTATATTTCCTTTATCACTTATATTGTGAAGCTTATATTACAATATTAAACTTTGACAAAGTAGAAGTTATAATCCAATATCATGGCTCAGTATGATGCTGAAATTTCTACAGCACTAGCCAGGAAGCTACAAAGTAATATTATATGTAATTCATCCATTTCATTCTGGATGTATAAAAAATAGGCATCTGACATATTAAAACACAATTGTTAAATAAAAATCCCAAAAAAAGAAAGAAAAAAAATGATATTATATACATTTTATATTCTTCTTTATTTAACAATTGTGTTTTAATATGTCAACTTCAAATAAAGTTTTATTTTAAAATTAAAAAAAAATAGGCATCTGGTAATACCTGAATAGTACAGGTAGTCCTCGACTTACAAAAGTTCATTTAGTGACCATTCAAAGTTACAACAGCACTGCAAAAAGGGACTTGTGACCATTTTTCACAGATAACCTTTGCAGCATTCCCATGATCATGTGATCAAAATCCAGACGCTTGGCAACTGGTTTATATTTATGACCTTTGCTGAATCCCATGAGATTGTAATCACCCTTTGCAACCTTCTGACAAGCAAAGCCAATGGGGGAATCCAGATTCACTTACCAATCAAGTTACTAACATCAACTGCATCCATTTGCTTAACAACTGAGGCAAGAAAGGTCATAAAATGGGGCAAAGCTCACTTAACAAATGTATCACTTAACAACAGATATTTTGAATTCAATTGTGGCCATAAATTAAGGACTGTCTGTAGCTGATATTTTCTTTACTGCAGCTGAAAAATTGAAATCAGCCATGCTAATTTGGTTGGGTATTTGAAAGCCCAAATTTATGGTCAAATTTATGAAGGGTTTTCTACATAAATAATGGTTTCTACTATCTTCTGTTCACTGGATTTCAATTTTGTGTCTTAATCCAGGGGTTAGTGTTATTACAAATTAATTGGTCTTTCTAACTATTAAGTTATAATATGGTATCTGTCAAGTATGTATCATACGTATATATTTTTTAATCTTCAATTGGAACCTTTAGCTTATTCAGTCTAAAGATATTAAGGCTGTAATAGCATTCAATACTGAATTTGAATTCTTCATATACAGCATGGTGATATTATTATGACTATTTTGGGTAATTAAGCAATGCCGTTACCAAAGTTTACTGAAGTGTACAATAATATGACATATTCTGGTTACACCATCAAGTAGAAAAAGTTATTTTGCAGCTTTTGAGATTAATTAAATATTGTCTACTATAAGAGACTGGAATTTTCAATTCACACTGTCTTTATAAAATGCCAGGGTTTGTGTCTTTCTCAAAATTCATCGTATTAAGCTGAGATAAATACATATAAAGGTATAGGTGCAATTTTATTAGACATAATTCAGTTAAAATTTCCATTTAGTCTCTGGTGGAAGATTAATGTTATTAAAGGGAACATTACTTCAAGATTAATGTATATTTCAAGAAAGATTCTAATGTTAATCCTTATTAGATACTTCAGACGGATGTATAAATTAAGCAGAGAGGGTGGTAGTTTGTCTGACAGGTCCTTGAATATCCTTGGCCCAACTGACCAGATTTTAACAGAATAGCACTTTTGGAAGGAGCTAGCGGAGCCATGGCCTTCATAGGGATACTGTTAGTACCAGGGCTTTTTTTCGGCACCAAAAGGTGCCGGAACGCGCCCCCCCGTCGCGTTAAAAACCCCCGGAAGTAATAGCGCGCGATTGGTTGAGACGCGTCACGTGACGCGGACTCTAAAAAGGTGCCGGAACGCAGTACCGCCGAGTTCCGGCCGAAAAAAAGCCCTGCATATAACAATTCTCCTTAACACAATTCCTAGTTTTCAAGATCATCACTTGTAAAAAATTCCTAACTTAGTCCTAAGTAAGACAATAATCCTAGTTGCTTTGGTTTTAATTTGTTTCCTACACTATATTGCTGTTCTAACTTGGATACACTTCTATTTCTATATGTTTCTTTTGGATTAATATTTAAAGTACACACACACATATACAGAGAGAAATAAACAGTTGTTAGTTGCAAAAACTGATTAACTAATCAAATGTTTAACCCTGATCTCACATTGAGACTTTTGGAAGACAGATCTAATTTGTGTCAAATCCACAAAATTACCATGTACAAAAAAGCATCAGGCTGTTGGTGTGTTATGCCCTGAATGTAGAAAACACAATTTGCTTTGAAAATATAGAGTAGGAAAAGAGAGATTTAATGTTACCGAAGAACAAAAAATAGAAGTGAAGCTACTTTATATAAGATATAAATATATTCAAATGCTACCCTGTTATATACTGTGTTATCTCAACTGATATTAAATGATTAAACACATTTATCGCATTTTAAAGAATTTGCTCATTAAAATTAATGTGATTCTTAAAGTACTAGCATATTTATTTAGGATTTGTGTGAAAGCCTAAGAAAATTGATCTGCTTTAATAAATAGCAATGAGGGACTGCACCAGTACGTGATCTTATGCTTTTTCTTACCAATGCTCTTCCAGCTTATCTGGATCTTATCCTTGAAGCCATAAAGCACTGCAGGATGTAATGACTTGGTTTAGCTGTTTTGAGACAGTCCTGGGATCTTCAAGCCATTATCATGCCCAGAAGACATTTTGCCATTATAGCCTACAAAATGGGATGCTGGACTTTTGCTGGCCCAAAAACCCATAGGAGAGTTCTAAGCAGCTACTTCATTTATTTTTATTATATTTATTTTATTTTATCAAGGATATATGAGAAAAACAAGTATATATGAACGTAACATATAAACATATAAGTATAATGAGCAATTGTGGCTTCACATGTTGGAGGAATAAGTCTAGAGGACACCCTTGGGCAAAATACCTCATCACATAATTTGCAAAAGCAAAAATCTCTCTTTCTGAGAGCAAGTTTAGGATTGTGGTTAAGGCATCTACTAAAAACTGGGAGACAATCCCACCTAGCCATGGAAGCCAGCTGGGTGACCTTGGGCCAATCATTTTCTCTTAGCCCTAGGAAAAAGGCAATGACAAACCACTTCTGAAAAATTTTTTCCAAGAAAATTGCATTGAATTGTCTATGCAATCTTGGAGAATCAGACACATTTGAACAGAAGAAGAAAAAAAATCTCTCATGCTATTTTACTATGTAGTACAGTATGCACACCAGTTTTCTTGATATAATCCACCTTCCAGTTTATTAGCATTACACTGCTTCCCCCCCCCTCTTCTAATAAACACTAATAGTATTTCTTGCCAATGTTAAATAGCAACTGTGCTCTCCAAATTCCCTTTGGTTTACCACTTTACAGTAATGGGGCCAGAATTGAACTATATCCATAATTAAGATCAGTAGGTTTTATAAACACACCATAATAATGACAGGAAGACCCAGTGTATCTCTTGGCTGTAAACCTTTTTACCTAGAAGAGTCAATCAATTTATACTCTTGAGGTGCACAATTATATGCCATCTGTTTGATGAGACTTTTAGTACTTAATTCCTAGAAAGATAAGGCTTGGACAAAAGCAGTTTGGAAATTTGAGGTCAGTCTATGTGAAAACAACATCAATTAAATCTGAATGGGTTGTTCAAAATCAGAGCACCTATTAGTCTCATTATAGGGAACATAATTAAGAGAGATGGAATCTACATTTTTTTTACATATAGGAAACTTTTATAGGAAAATAATAACTTTTGAATAAGCAATTTTTCTTTTTTATGTCAGCTTCCAGTCTTACTCCTTATTTGGTATTTAGAAACACTGAGATTATAATTTAAATTAAATAAATGTAAACACTAATCAGATCTTAATTAACTGTATTATGACATATTAAACAAGAAGATATTGGTTTTGTTTAGTTGTGTTCAGAATGTTAGCTTATCCCAAATCTGTTCTATGAATGAAATGTATAGTGGGAAATCTAATATTTACTAAATTAATATTTAATTTAATTTTGGTGCTACCCAGTTCCAGAGACATTCTAAGTGGTCACAGAAACAAAACACAAACACAGTAAGATAAATAAGTAATACAATAAAGGAAATAACAACATGGCAATCAAGACAACTAACATCAATACATGCATATGCAACATGTATTCAACTTCTGTAACAAAACTGGTTCCATCTACCCATTCCCAATTTTCTTCAAATTTCCCATCACACTTTGCTTTGCTTCCATCTCTGCCTTGTTTCTTTCTAGATTGAAAAATTGGTCTGGTGGGGTCTGTGACTAATTTAATCCCGCATGTTGGTTAGTAGTTTGATTTGTCATTAATGGAAGATATTTTCCCATGCTCTAAATTGTCATCTGATCTGATACTATTCAGAAAGTACAAAATCATGGCAGATTGCCTGGGTTGTATATTACTATACAGTGGAAAGAGAGATTATCTTGTTTTTTTAAAAAATTACTAATTTGGAAAGAGATTTAGAACCTTTGAAGTCTATATTTAATTTGCTTCTCATTTATATCGTTTCTTCAAGCTATAAAAGAAATAAATAGCAGTTTCTTTACTGTATTTAGCATAGGCATTTAATTTTTTTTAAAAGTCACCACTACCTCCTGTATTTGCATAATGGGGAAATTAAGTGAGGATTTTTGCTTAGAAGGAAAGATGGATCTATAAGTTTTAATTATTCCAGGAAGCATTCAAATGTAAATATTGAATATATCAGTGTAAAACTACTTGTGGTGTGGTACGACCAGCGCTTTTTTTCGGCACCAAAAGGTGCCGGAACGCTCCCCCCGCGCTCCCCCCGTCGCGCGCTAAAAAAACC
>JAOYMU010000292.1:53673757-53686005 GCA_025802295.1 Psammodynastes pulverulentus | reverse complement strand
TCACAGATACTGTAACATCATATGTCAGCTTCTGCGAAGACCAGGGCTTTTTTTGAGCCGGAACTCGGCGGAACGCCATTCCGGAACCTTTTCGGAGCCCGTATCACGTGCTCCGTCTCCACCAATCGCGCGCTATCACTTCCAGGTTTTTTAGCGCGACGGGGGGGTGCGTTCCGGCACCTTTCGGTGCCGAAAAAAAGCCCTGGTTAAGTGGAAATGTTTTTAAACTCATGGAAATGCAAGCACAGCATCCCTTTGTTATTTATCAAAACAACCTGACTATTTAAGTTTCTGCACAAATCCAAAAAAGGAACTTTAAAAATAGATTCCTGAAAAACAGCAATATCTTCCTTCTTCTCTGGCCCCCAAGTTCAGGTAAAGACTGAAAAGGGGGGACATTTTTTTTAAAAGAGATATTGTGCAAAGTGGCTCTGCACACAAACAAACTCTGAATTCTTTTAAATGTTCAAGGAAAGATCAGCTGACAAAATACATTATAAACATACAATATAAATAACATCAACAAATGTGAATTCTAAGGGTTAGGGTTTGGAGATCTTAGAAAAGTATCTCGGAATTGCATATGGGAAATTGCTGAAGAGCTGAAGAATATTTTAGAGTGAAGGAAGCCTTGCATTTTGAAACATTAGTAATATGAAATTTTAGTATGTATTTTATAGTATACTTGCCACTGAGCAGTATTTTTCTAATATTTAGATAATGCAGTTGATTATAAATGTCAAACATTTCAAACTATGGAAGTTAATACATATTCATTCATTTCTTATACCTTCTTTGTTATAATTTGGACATTTAATTTTATATATATACACGTACATATACATACACATACACACACACACACACACACACACACATATATATATAGATTTTCACAGGTATAGGTATGTAGGTTTTGGCATATTCGTGTCTAAGTTTACATGGGACAAGACCCGAAAAAATTCTCTTAATACTTCCCATTCATTGAAACTAATTTTCTTTTATATTATTTTCTTACATTGACAATGTATTCCTTTATAAATCCCCAGGTAGTCTTTTGATTTAATTTTATATTCTGTAGACTTAATAAAAAGAAAACTTTAATGTAGCAATTAAACAGATGTCAGGTTGATTCACAAACAGCTATTTTCATTTGATTTCCAATATAGTCTCATATTTAAATAATTAGCCCTACATATTCCCTTGAAATTAAACTATTAATTTCCTTTATTGTGCAAACACTCTTAACAACTACATTATCAGGATTTCTGTTGGGAAAATTAAAAGTCCTACATGAAAAAAAGTTGCTTTGAAATTGAATCAGTTGAGAGTTCTTGTTTGTTTGTTTTTCCAATGAACTTGGGAGGGGTGAAATTGATACATTTTGAACAATAAGCATAATGACCTTTTTGCTAATTACCTTTGGGAACATGGATCAGCTAATTATAACTTTTTTCTTCTGCCATTCACATCTTGAACTTGGTGTCAAAAGCCTGACCATGTGGCAACATATTATGTAGACTGTCCCCATGCCACATTGTCCAAATTTGTCAGAGTTGTGGTGCCAATGTGGGCATGAGACATACCATGTGGCCAGCTTCTGGAGCCTGGGGAGGCTATTTTCTCTCTCCCAGAGGCTTGAGGAAAGCCTTTGGAGCCCAGGGAGGGCAAAAATGCCTCCCCCGCCATGGTGCAGCAGGCTGACTAGGCCATTCCCACCATGGCCACGCCCACCCAGCAACCGGGCAAAGAACCCCTTGCTAAAATTTTTGAAGCCCTCACCTGCCTGTCCTCGCTAGCCAGACCCCAGCAAACTCTAGGCACTGGAACAAGATCTTGATAGTATCTCTTGCCTAGAAGGTCAGATGTATAGCTGAATTGTATGATATGTGACTGTGCTGAAACACTTCTCCCAGAGGCTCATTATAGATAGGAAAGGGCAATACAAGATGGGTAAAACCTAGCAAATGTTACAACTCATTAACATAAATATTTAAATATATGTATGCATGCTTATCAATACATATATTACATCAAACTGATTACAAGAATTAAGGAAAAAAAGCCCACACATACAAATAGACAAAGATAGCAAAATGAAAATATGTGTTGAGTTAAAAGTTACAAAGTGGTATAGCAGTCTTCTTTAACATTGTCAGGTTTTGCCTGTCAGATGTGAACAACCAGGTTCCATACATGAAGGTCCAATTAAACTGGTTTATTGTTAAAAACCTGCACAGGAATTTTCTCAACTAACGGTCAGCACTTGATTGGAGATAGATAAGAGTTAGTAAAATTCAAGCAGGGGTTGACTTAGTCTGCTTGTGGAACATAGGAATTCGATGATCCCTCTTTTAATCTTGTGGCCCGCCAATGGCCATCAGAGATTCGGACAGTGAGGAGGTTGGGGAGGAACATGGGCCAGTCCTGGAGGCTGAGGAAGGCTCTGTCAAGGGCTCTGCATCAGAGGCAGAGATGGGGCCAGGGCTGTCTGGCAGTTATCAGCTGCCTTTGGAGCCAGACAGCAGTGAGGCAGAGGAGAAGCTGGAGGCTGTTTCCAGCATGCACATGCAGAGAGCTGCCAGATTCAGGGAACAGGTGAGGAACAAAAGCCAACTAAGAAGTAAAACCACAGTGAATGGCCCCTCCCCTAGAGTATAAAAGAGGAGTGAAAGGGGAGTGGGACTTTTCAGGAAACAATTTGTTCCTTCCAACATGCTTGCTAAGTATTGAGAGATATAGGTCTGGCTACTCTCCAAGCCTGATAAAGGTTTGTAATTAGGAACTATTGTAAAAGACTGTTGGCCGGGACTTTGTTGGAAAGTAAATTCTTTGTAAATAAAGTAAAAGGGGTTTATTGTGATGAAGACTCAGCTTTGTGCTGTTGGGAAAAGCCTAGGTCAGAACATTTAACTCCATCCCCAGATTCTGCCACT
Organism: Psammodynastes pulverulentus; assembly: GCA_025802295.1. Taxonomy (NCBI): domain Eukaryota; kingdom Metazoa; phylum Chordata; class Lepidosauria; order Squamata; family Psammodynastidae; genus Psammodynastes; species Psammodynastes pulverulentus. The sequence continues at coordinate 53,683,069 of JAOYMU010000292.1, read as the reverse complement.
CCTTCAACTTCAAAGCTAATGAAGAAATATGATGACATGAAATGCTTGGACAATATACATATTGGTAGGTAGGGAAGAGCTGGGATTTGTGGACTTTTAATTTGCTGTGGATTTGACTGCAGCTCTCTTTGAAAGCAATATTTGTGCCTAGTCTAGACAGCAGCATTGTTCTCTCTCTCTCTCTCTCTCTGGGCACGTATAGAATGAGATAACTGTTAGATTTTCAGATAAAAAATGGTCCTGAGTTTGTTGCATTTGTTTTGGCAGTGGCTTTTCCCCAGCCTCTCTTCTTTTACTTGTTTTTATTTTTCTGTTTTATGTGCTTGGCACAAATCTCATGGAATTAATCATTCAGAGGCAGCACAGGAAGAAAGGGAGAAGTAATAAAGAAGAAAATTGCATAGTCAAGTACTCTCCCCCACACACCCCAAAAAAACCCTTTCAATTTTTTCATGGGCTGCAAGCTTTATTGTCTTTAACGGCATAAAATCCATCCATCCAATCAATAACAGTTGGGAGACTCCTAAGGATTTCCAAAGCAAAAAGCACATGTCTTAAATTATTTCATTAAGCCCACATTTCACAGTGCTGGGACAATAATTAGATTACATGGTATCTTGTGAGTTTCTATTCTGTCAAGAGAGGCAGAGATAATATGATTTTATTATAAATTTGCATATTGCACTATATAGATTCAAGCCTACTTTGAAGAGCTCTTTAGCTCCTTTCTTGCTAATAATGTAATAAATATTTATTGCTCCTGAAGAGAAGTAGTAACCCTACCAGAAGCATCCAAGAGGCAATCCTGGCCAAAGAGCCTTCTTTACATGTGCATGCATGCTCAAAAGATCAGGCAATGGCCTTTGGGAAGTGGATTTACTGAAACTTCAAGACATGGTTATTATGCTGCACTGCACAACAATTTTGGAAGGTCACTTACATATGCTTTACCAGCTCTTCCTTTACACCAGTGGTGGGATTCAACTACTATGTTGGCAGGAGCTGGAGCAATTACTATGTGCCAGAAGCTCATTCTGGCACATGGTAATTAGGTCTCCAACTGTCAACCTTCTGGTCAAGAAACCCAGTATCTTAACTGCTCAGCCACTGCCCTCCTCCCAATAATTATTTGTTCATAAAACTACATTGGCTGATAGATCACGGAACATGCCCAACTGATATTTTTAATGACTGGTAAAATTCTGGTAAGCTGAACTTATTCCAAAATTCTGCTAATTCATAATTAACGGATTTCCACAAATGTGGCTTGTCAGTGATTACATAGACAATGTTGAACATGCATGAATGAAATAAGTAGTGTGCAGAACTTTCAGGCAAGACACAAGAGACTCTGTTCTTCCTGTGGAATGGCTTGTTGCAAAGAACGTTAAGTTTAAAAGGCCTGTCAATACTACTGGGAGGAAAAACCTGATTTCTCTAAGGCTTCAGTCCTAACAAAAGCAAAGGATTCTTAGAAGGAACAAGCACATCTAATGCATTCATAGTTTTGCTTTGATACGGATATGTTGATTTATGCAAGGTGTCACAGCGTATCACCCCGAAATTAATAATAGAATAGAAGGAGACACAGAATTCAAAAACCAAGCCATTTAAAAGAAGCATAAAATGCCTGAGAAATTCCAATAGGTGTTGAGAGGACTAGACTTCTCTGGAAAAAAATTCCATGTTTCAAGGGTCTTCTTGGGGTGTTCTGTTGGTGATTAGCCAGAGGTCAAAGAAGACAAAGGAGGGATCTCAATGGATAAAGAGAATCTGTATTTATATCAGGTGGATCTAAACTGTGAAAACCTTTGAAGTGCAAAAGGTGGCACAGAAATGACATGATAGCCAGTTTACAGAGTTGGAAGGGACCTTTAGGTCATCTAGTCCAACCCCCCACTCAAGCAGGAGACCCTACATTATTTCTGACAAAGGGCAGTCCAATCTCTTTTTGAAAGTCTCAAGTGATAAAGCTCCCACAACTTCAGAAGGCAAGCTGTTCCATTGGTTAGTTGTTCTCACTGTCAGAAAATTTCCCCTTATTTCCATGTTAAATCTCTCCTTATTCGGTTTCCATCCATTGTTCCTTCTCTGGCCTACAGGTGTTTTAGAAAATAACTTGACCCCTTCCTGTCCATGGCAGCCCCTCAGTTTTGCTAAGATGATATAGGTGTGATTATTCATCATCATGCTGTGACGTTAATGCAGTACATATTTTTTTCCCTTTGCTTTCTTAACATGCCTTATTTTGCTTTTAAGGGAATTTGAAGCCAGTAACTCAATTATACTCATGACTTTGTTGAGCTTGATTTGAGAGCTGCATAAGAGGATAGGCAGCCAAAGGCAGTGAAGCTGAACAGATGAGAGAATATTAAGAGTGTATTGCAAAGAACAGGAGACATGACACCAGCTCAGCTTTCTTTACAATTGGCCGGCCTGAAGCTTGAAAGCAGATAACCAAGGTGCAGAAAGCAGAGCCATATATTTTCTGGTACGATCAACTGAAGCAAGAAAAAAAGGTGTGTGTAAGAGAGAGGTGGGGGAAAGAGAGAGAGAGGGAAAAAGTGAGGGAGGGAGAGAGAGAGAGAGAAGGGAGAGAGAGGGAGAGACAGGTTAAATTGATCTCTCAGGACAATAATTTTAAATCATGGTCTGCAACAGGACTTTAAGAAGGAGAGATCTGATCAATGAAGAATGGCTAGCAGCAAAGATGGGGAGAGAGACATCCACAGATGCTGTAAATCATAAATGATTAGTTGACAGGAAAGGGTGGGATGGAGAGAATATGTGCACAAGAATAATGTCTGTGGTGTCACTGGAGGCCGTTGAGACAATTACTGACTGTAAGAGGCCAGTGGCTGCTGCTAATAAAATTATTTCAAAGACACAATTTAAATTGTCAAAGGATCTGACAAAATGCATGTTAACACTCAGGGAGAATCTTGTACATCTGTGTTTCTGTTTCCCCAAAAAGCAGATTTGCCTTTTGGAAGAAAAAAGGGGTCACAGGAGACTATGGGAGAAAGAAAAAGATAGTCTGAAGCTAGAGCAGGTGAAAGTTTCAGTCTTTGACTACCTTCTCGCTGGACTGACATCAAAATACATTGTCAAAAGTAGCTCAAGGGAAGCTTGGAGGTTTGTGCTGGTGGGGGGGGGGGATGTGATGTTAGCCCTGCTGTTATGGATGAACTCTAGAGAAGGGAACTCAGAAAGTAGGTACTAGTGAAATGAGGGAGTGTAATACTTGAAAAGGGAAGACATATCACAAGAAGGATGCAATAGGGAAAATAGGTGGCAAACATCCATAACGCTATTGGTGCATCTTATCGCTTTCAACGCAGCTCACTGAATTTATAGGATGACACACTAGTGTAATAAAAAGCCTTGTATTGCTGGATCTGAGGCTTAAAACAACTAGTTTTCCATGTCCCCGAAGGACTGCAATTCATGACAAGCAAGCCGTAATTTACCTGTGCAAGATGTTCAGTGAGGCTTTGTGCAGAAAGAATAGATAGACATGCATATACCATTGGAAGCACATTTACAGTGGTGGGATTCAACAGGTTCACACCTATTCGCAAGAACTGGTTGTTAACTTTTCTAAGCAGTTTAGAGAACCGGTTGTTGGAAGAAATGTTTTTGTTTTTTTCCACTTTACAGGGCTAATCCTGTAAGGAAGGCAGGAAGGAAACATTCTGGTGTTGTTTCTAGCCTAATCTTTATTGCCCTGCTTACAGAAACTGCCTCAACAGCTAAAAGTTCTTGGCAGTACGCCCAGACTTACTGTCGCCTGAGCTCCACCCAGTCACATGATCACCAGCATGCCTATCCAGCTGGTCATTAGGGCAGAGAACCGGTTGTTAAATTATTTGAATCCCACCACTGCATACTTACCACTATTATTTTTATAGCACTCTTAATATCTATGGAGATTTGCAAATATAATTTAGTCCATATCAATCCTATATCGAGATCAGCTTGATTTTGATTTTTTTCCCCTTCCAGATTAACAGAGTTCTAAGGGACCTTGTAGGTCATCTAGTCCAACCCCCTGCTCAAGCAGGAACTTGTTCCACCAATTAATTGTTCTAGCTGTTAGAAAATTTCTCATTTCTAGGTCACTTCTCTCCTTAATTAGTTTCCACTCATTGCCTCTTGTCCTGCCTTTGGATGCTTTGGAGAACACTTCTTCCCACTCTTCTTTGTGGGAGACTTAGATATTGGAATACTGCTATCATATCACTCTTAGTACTTTTTTTCATTAAACTAGACATACCCAATTCCTGCCACACTTCTTCCTACATTTTATCTTCCGGTCCCCTATTATCTGTGTTGTTTTTTTCTGCACTTCAATGGCACTTAATACAAAATGGCTGTCCATTTGGGGACAGCCTGTTTTCTGATTCTTCTTGCACAATTGTCTTTTCATCAAAGGTTCTACGGACATATAGAAGAGGCTATCTCAAAAGGGAACACATAATAAATAACTGGCAAGGAATAAATGAGAAAGAAAACATTGGTGGATAAAACTCAAGGCAATAGCTCAGAAAGGAAAAGAGACAATGAAGGTATCAGAAAAAGTAGATGGACAGAACTTCTTGATTCCAAGAAACAAACATAAAGAGATGAGCCCAATTCACAGAAGAGGAATAGAAGAAAAATGTTAGCTGCTAAGGAAAACTTTAGAAAGCTAAAGACAAAGGGAAAAATATAGTAGTTCACTGAACTTCAGGAGCTAGGACACTTGGATTATATTTTATTGCAATAATAAAAATTGTACAAAACCACAAAAGAGACAGTTATTACCCCCACTGAGAATTCTGGATCTTCATAATGCTTCTGAAACACAACAGTAATGGAACATTGGTGGATCATATTTCTAACCTTGAAATTATTTCCAGAGAAGCAAAACCAGGAATATTTCACAAAATACTTAATATTGTTTAAGGGTACAACCTGATCCAGTAAAAGGATCGTAGGGTAATTTGGTTTTCTCCTTCTGAGATTGGTGCAGACAGAGGGCTTTTGAGGCCACTGTTCCCAAGGCCAGATTTCTCAGTGTCTGAGTGTTCAGAAAGAACCAGCTGCTGCATGCATCTTCTGAATCTAGTATTTCTTTGGAATATATTTTGTGCAGCAGCTCCTTTTCCTTGTAGCGCAAAAAAGGACCGGGAAAATCTTTAAAAACCAAAGTGTTTTATGTACTTATTTTATTTAGCAAATTTATATGACTAATTATCTTAGAAAATGGAATACTTGTTCTGACCTAGGCTTCACGAAATCACGAAGCACACTCCGTGTCCTGCCAAAACCCCTTTCTATTGGGCTAATGTGAATTCCTATCATTCACATCCAGCAAAATCCCGACAAACAGTCTTTCAAGGGTAAATTACAGCCACAGACCTTATCAGGCTTGGAGAGCTGCCAGGTTGATAGCTTCCAAGCACAAAGCTGCACAAGAAAACACTTGGCCAGGAGTCTCTGATAGTCATGAACAAATCTTCACACTAAGTAAATGAACTAATTGTCTCCTGCAAAACACTACTCCCCTTTCATTCCTCTTTATTCCCTATGGGAGGGGCCATTCACTGTCCACCTGTGACTTTACTCCCAAGTCAACCCTTGTTCCTTAACTGTTCCCTTCTCTTGGCATCTCTGCACATGCGTACATTGGGAACAGGTTCCAGCTGTTCTTCTGCCCCACTGATCTCTGACTCCAAAGGTGGCTGATAACTTTCAGATGGCCTTGGCTCCATCTCTGCCTCTGATGCATAGCACTCATCAGAGCCTTCTCCAGACTCCAGGCCCATGTTACTCCCCAACCTCCTCACTGTCCATGTCTGCCACCAGCTCCACTGGCCATTGGCAGGCCACAACAATACTTAGAATCTGTTACCAGCGCTGGAATGCTTCAAATCAATGGAGAAAACCTAAAGAAGGTAGACATTTTTTGGTATCTGGAATCCCATCTCCAAGGCAATGGTGACATCAATGGTGTGGTGCGAGCAAGGGTGAATGCAGCCTGGATGCATTGGCAAGAACTCACTGGTGTGCTATGTGACTGATGAATGTCAACCCATCTTAAATCTAAGATCTACAAGACAACCACCTGCCTGTATGGCACTGAATACTGGGCAGCAACAACAGGGACCAAAAGTGATCTCCATGCCATGGAAATGCGAATGCTCGGTTGGATATCCGGCATCTCCCTTCTTGACCACATCACAAATGACACCATTCAACAGCATTTTGGTGTGGCACCAAGAAGATGAGACAAGGGTGGATCTGCTGGTATGGACATGTCCAGAGACCAGCATCTTCCACCATGGCCAAGACTTCTTACCAACTAGAAGTCAATGGCCGGTGACCTTGCAGGCATCGAGAATAGAGATGGCAAGACACCATCAACAAAGATATGCAAGCCATGGGCCTGCGCCCTGAAGATGCAGCTGAACATGCAAAGTGGCATTCAATGATCCAAAAAGCGGACTCTGCACCTGCGGGAATATGCTAGGAAGAAGAAGATATGACTACCTATCTTAATTTTAGGGCATAGGGCTTTTATAAAGCTGTAAATGGCATTGCCAAATTTTGAAAAGTTTATTGGAAATGTTTGCTTGTGAAGTTAAAGATGCATCTTATCCTAGCATTTCACTTTTCAAATAAGGGCATGATTTTGCCTCTTTTCTTGTTAATGTAATTCCAAATGACACTGCTTTGTATATGAATGGAAACTACTTTTTTTCACAGCAAAGTTATGTGTGAAAGAGCTCTTTCTCCTTAATATTGATGATGTGATTCTTATTTTCACACCCAGGGTGACTGTATAGAGTGTTATCATTCTTAGCCAAGCAGCCTCCTCAAAACTCACTATCGATTATAGTCAACTAAGGTTGGTGCTCATTTAACACATATATACCCTGCTTCCCATTACCTTTGTTTTGAATCGATTCCCAATAAAATTCAAAAAGTTTTAATGGCAAGTTACAACAAATTCACATAGAACATACATTAAAATGTTATATAAATGATGCAATATACAAGATATAATAGATAGCAACAGCAATACTGGGGTACTTAAAATTGTATGTATGTATGTATGTATTCAATCTGTATAGCCTTATATCCAGGGGTGGGACCAAGTAAGAACAGGGTCGGTGGGAGGGGCCTATATGGATTTTTTTGCTTCCTGTTCCTCTCCACAGAACGGAGGCTTCAGTTTGCTACCAGGACACCTGCACCAGGCAGAACCGGGAGGATCCCACACCAGCTTATATCCTAGCAATATTTAATTTAACATATTATTGAAAAGCCAAAATTCATAAATCCTGAAATGTAAATAAAGAACTTTTAGATCAGGATTCCCCAACCTCTGGATCATGGCCTATTCGCAACTGGGCCATGGGCTGATGCACACACAACATGCACAGTTCAACGTGCGAGCAGTGGGTCAGTGTGCATGTCCATGCATGCGCAGCTTGATTTGCAATTGAGCTGTGTGTGCATGTGCATGTGCACCAGCCCTCCACTCATATTAGTCAAGCTGCACACACATGCCAGTCCACCACTCATGTGTGTTGAGCAGCATATGCACGCATGCATGCTGGCCCACCACTCACACAGCCTGGTTCCCCTCCCCCCACTGCAAAGACCGATGTTTTTAGATAGAACTATTTTTTTATAGAACTATTTCTTATAGAAACGTATAGAACATTTTCCTCTCTGCCTGAATATATTCTTTGTGGACGTGGACTGATCATTATACTAAAAATTTAAAAATAACCAACAATTAAATTAAATCATAACATTTTGGCAATTACCCAATGTAGCCAATTATACCTGTATTGAAATCAAATATTTAATTGGGATTTGAAAGAGATAACATATTCAAATTGCTGTGGATAATTCTTGAACTATATATTATACACGTATAGAGGTTTCAAGTCAGTGTTGACTCCTGGTCTCCTAACAAATCCTTGCAATTTTCTTGGCAACGTTTTTAGAAAGGAGAGAACTACTAAAAGAGAAGGACTGACTTAGTTGGCTTTGTGCATGAGGTAGGACTAGAACTCACATCTCTTAGTTTCTAGAGTGATGCTTTAACCACTACACCAAACTGACTCTTTAATTCTTGAAGGTCCACTTCTATTTTTACCTGCTGAAACTAATGCAACCCAATTAGACTTATCTATTCATAGACAATTTATTTGTGGTAGGGCCGCTTTCTGTACCAGACCCTAAATTAATCAATGTCTGGCACTGGGAATAAGTAAGAGTTAAGTTACTAGCACAGGTTTAGAAAGATAATTCAGAAGAAGTATATGACTTTAAACTCAATGTCACAATGGTTTGGTGGAAGACATGCTACATTTTCTGTTTTATTGTTTTAATTCCCTCCTCCTTATATTTTTAATTTTAATTTTTTTAAAGAGAAACAAACTAGTTAATATGTAGAAAAAGTATATTCTGAAAACTTCTTGTAAATAACATAATATTACTGCCATGACAGATTCTGCTCTGCCACCTTCTAACATAGGGCATATTTTTTTTATCCTTTCAGCCAGGATTAAAGCTATTATGAATATTATCTTTCATGTAATCATCTTGTCGGTTATATAACCTACGGGTAAATTTATATGAAATTTCAAAATGTATTTCTTTCTACTTTTAATATACAATGTTTGTTGAAATTAATTTTGCTTGATATCTGCTGGGGACCTGCTAATATTCTTAAAATGTAGAAACACTATAAGTCTTAATGTTCTCCTCTAGCATGGTTAAAGCCTCCCTCTTCCCCCCCGTTCCCAAGCTGGCCAGCAATATTTGGATTTGAAATACTGTATATTTAGAAGAGCATCAGGTTAAGGATAACTGGATGTGGATAATATGAGGCTCTTGCCTCAAACAGAAAATTAGATGATGATCCTTTTTAATGTTATGTTGTCATTGCTAAAATATTTCCCCAAACATGTTATTTCTTTTACGTACTGATGCAAATCAGATATGTATTCCCTGTAGTTCTTTTTCTACAGTATTTCCCCCAAAGACTTCATTTTGTTGAGCAGTTTCCAGATGGAAATTGAAAAACAAAACAAATATGGGAAGTTTTTAGGATAAATAAAAGTTAGTAGCACAGATAGAGTGTTATATTCTTGTTTAGCACTAGTTAAGTCTTTCTTGCCCAACCATTGATCTATTCACAAATCTAAGAGAAAACTGTTTCTTGCTTAAAGTAGGTATTAGCATCTAAGCCAGTGTTCCCTAACCCCCGGGCCGCGGACCGGTACCGGTCCGTGGATCAAATGGTACCGG
>JAOYMU010000292.1:53519769-53536763 GCA_025802295.1 Psammodynastes pulverulentus | reverse complement strand
GAGAGAGAGAGAGAGAGAGAGAGAGAGAGAGAGAGAGAGAGAGAGAGAGAGAGAGAGAGAGAGAGAGAGAGAATACAATTGTCCAGGGTTGCATTTCTACAGTATCTTAACTAGTTTCGTCCCTGAATCATAAATCACGGCATATAGCAGAAAAAAATGATAATGAAAGAAATTACGTTATGAAGTGGGTGTTATTTCTATTGTGTTATTTCTATTGAACAGAATTTGTATAGAAGTGGATGCAGTTAAGCACACACATACAGAGGGGAAAAAAAGAGTGATAGTGGCTTACATATACTCAATTCTATTTCATTTTAGTAAGCAACTTTACACCAAGTAAGAACAAAGGAAGACAAAATAAAATGATAGAAATTAAAGTCAAAAGATGAATGAACAAAAAAAAAAATCTGAATAGGACCCACACAGATCACTGGGAAGATGCTATTCTTGAGGACAGGTACCACACAGACAAAATCCACTTCCTGGCTCTTATTAGATGGCATTGTTTAACTAATGGGACCATTAAACAGGTCAGACAAAAATATTTCTCACCATTGTCTCTTAGTCCCTGTTCTTTCTCTAACTTGCTGCCATTCTAGGTTATTTTTTTTAGATGTTCAGAAAAGTACTGGCTTGCAACCACCCATCACTTTTTTTTATATGGCATCCTATAAATAAAATGGCATGCTACAATGAGCTTTTTTGTTTGCTTGGGGATATGTTACTTTCTTATTTTTTTTTAAAAATAAACATATGCATATTTCTGTGTGTGCAGATGTAATAGCAATAGCACTAAGACTTATATACCACTTCACAGTGCTCTACACCCCTCTCTAAGTGGTTTACAGAGTCAGAATATTGCCCCCAATAATCAGGGTCCTCATTTTACCGACCATGGAAGGATGGAAGACTGAGTCAATGAGAATATCTATGTATGCGGAGCTGGTGAGAATCGAACTGCCAAACTTCTGGCAGTTGGCAGTCAGCAGAATTAGTCTACAATACTGCATTTTAATCACTGCACCACTTCATTCTAACCACTACACCATTAAACCCCTATGTTCTAGGGCAAGGGCAGAATAGTATAATAGCTGGTGCCACCTTGGTAGTAGTGGCAAGAAAGCTGTTACTGGGTATACTGGATTCCAGGACTCAAGGTTGTCTGCGCTGACTGAGGCCATTCTCTAGTCCTGTTGCCAGTGATCAAAGTTGCATGCAAATCTTCTGTGATTTACAAGTAAATATGAAGCTGGACTCAAAAGAAAAAAAAATGATCCCATCTATCTAAACATGGCTAACTTACCAGAAGAATGGATAGTAGTATATTAATAATTCTTGGATGAAGTTGTGGGTGCTACATCACTGAGAGTTCTGAAGACAATATTTAACTAATTGATTATGTACTGTCAAATCACTTTTCACTCTTAATGAGTACATATATAGATATTCTCATTGATTATCTGTCCCTTCTTTGGTCTTTCAGGTCTTTCAACAGTGCATTCATTGAGTCCATCTACCTTGCCACTGGTCACCCTCTTCTCTTTCTTTCCAGCAGTGCCATCATAATAGCCATTTGTGTTGTATAGTATGGGAACAATTCCTTCACTGGGCAGGAGGCTGAATGAGAAGAGAGTATTTCCCTTATTTGGTGCATTGATTTGAGTTAAATCTCAGATGCTGTAAATGGCTTGACATCCCATTTTGACCATATTTCTTTCAAGCATTGAAAAATGATAAATTAAGTTTGGTGGCCAAAGACCAGGACTCCATAATCAGATATTGTTCCTCTTACATTTGATACAATGGACTTACTCAGTATTTTCCATTCATGTATACCCCCGCCCTGAAATCATGTTAAAGGAAGAAAGAAAACTGCTTTAATTCACTAAATCTGGCCTGGTAAAAATCACATGCAACAATTCCAAGAGAAAAGACTATGCTTGTTGCCTAGGTAAACTAGTCATATGGACCTGCCTAATCCTGGGTGAAAAGATGTGCATGCTGTCTTCTGCAAAAGAAAATCAATTCATATTGAGGCTACAAATATTTCAGAGGCATTTCTGTGTTTTGAAGCCAGCCCAATGAACCTGAAAAAGACCCATGTAGACCGTGTTCAATTTTTCAATAATTTTTTTGCATGAATCTAGTATCACATAAAATTGGGCTTTCCCTTAAAATGCATGAAAATTGCTTGCATGGTTCAACCACATTGCATTTATAGGATATCAGTTCTGACCTTTATATTTCTCTCTTTTTTCTGTTGAGAAAAAATATGTGCCCACCTATACCAATCTTAATCACAAAAGGATGGTGATAAAATAAATATTTTTTTCCTAGCTAAAGAAAAAGTGCTCCTCAGACAAGAAAGATTTTTTTTTACTGTAAACGAGTATAGATTTTCAAATAAAATGTGGGTGGGGGAATACATATTTTTAGAAGAGACTAATTTGAATTCCCATATTAAAAATACATGCCTAGAAGCATCTGCTTTGTTTTTATATTACAACCCGGAGGGACACTCAAAATGGATCAGAGGCAAAGAATACACACTGTTAAAATTAAACGATAGCAGCCAGTTTAATAAAATAAATAAATAAAAGAGGCCAGAATAAATTACTTTAAAAAATAATTCATTCTTTTTTGAAGCTGGTCATTTTATCTACACCTCAGAGTTATATATGCAAGATGAACAGTTATATAAATTTACCACATAAATAAAGTTAAAAGGCTCTAATCTGAAATACACAGTAGACCAGTTATTTTTTTTTTCAGATTTGGCAACTTTAAGGTCTGTGGACTTCAACTCCCAGAATTCCCCAGCCAGCACCCCATGTGGAAATCTGAGTAATAAAAATAGTCAAGCTTGCAGAAATATATGGAAGACCAATTTAGCATAGTGCTTAAGGTGCTAACCTATAAATCAGGAAACTGTGAGTTCTAGATCTCCCATAGGCATGAATGACAGTTGGATGACTTTGAGCCTGCCACTATCTTTCTTGCAATACAACCCAGGATTGTCGTTGTGGGGAAAAAGAAGTTGTTGTGGGAGAGTTAGGTATATTCACCATACAGAGAGACTCACACACATTTTTCATTTAGCTGTGGCCTCATTTAGTGACTGTTCATAGTTACATAGTTTTTGTAATGAAAAAAATAACTTTGCAATCTATCCTTTGCTTCAGTTGAGTTAGCAATCATGATTGCTAAATCAGGAGATTCTTCTATTTATTTCCATCAGTTCTCATTTCACTTGATGAAAGTGAATTTTCTTTCAATATTTATCTGAAAAGAGAAAAATGTTTTGGTGAAATTCTCACAAGGGAAATTTGGTCACCTTGTATTTCTTTAATCAGGAGATGGTAAGGTACCATCTCTTTCATTATACAATTCTTTTGCCTTTCCTGCTCTGACTAATTCCCAGTAAAGATAATGAGGAATGGACCTCCTTAATAGATTTTTTTTTGAGAATTTACTAGAAAACCCTTCCTTTCCATAGAGAAATTTGGAGGGAGGTACTTGAGGTTAAAGGCCTATCTTGGTCACCTAGAGAATGGTTTCAGAAATTAAGAAGGAAATCAAGTCCTTATATTTTACAAAATTTTAAGGCATACTTTTGCCCCTGTAAAAAATCATCAATTATTTCTACAATTGAAATGTAGAAAACAAAGATCCTCAATATTTATTCCCACACTTTTGGGGCAAAACAAGGATGCTACAAGACCGGAGGTAGCTCCCAAAATGATATAGTTCCTCCTTGCAGTTTTTGAACTCTTGGTTTAGAATGAGACTTTACACTGCCTTCGTTTTGACTTTAAGAAGTTCATTCATCATTCATTGAGAATATGGAACGTTCTTTCAGAAGTATGAACCTTGACAATAATAACAAAATAACTTAGTCCAACCCTTAGCCAGAATAATAACATAAAAATACATACTTTAAAAATAAATACAATGAAGAGTATTCTTGGCATTGTAAAATCAATTAGCTCCACAGCCGCAATATGTTTGTTGAAATACTGAGAGTCTGAGATAAAGGTGGCACTGAAATAATTAGCTCCCTTGAGCTATATCCTTTTGGGGAAAAAAAACCAGTGCTAACTAAAAAGAAAAAACCATTCCAGGATTTTATGGCCTCCATAGTTTGCTCATTTAAAAGCAATGGACAGAAGGACAGGCATAATTATGCTATTTTCTTATGGGCTCCCGGTGGAAAATATATCATTACAATGGATATACTTATCTAGCATCTTACATCTAAAAAGCTAAACGTGTGTTCTCTCCCTCTGTCTCATGCTCTCTTTAGCATCAACTCTAGCTAATTAAAACTCATGATGAGTTTTCTGACACTAAAGTTAAGGGAAGCATTGATGTCCCTCACATACACAAAAAAAAATTCCTTTGTATATAATGTCAAGATGTAGGAGGAAGTGTGACTGTTGTCCTTAATTAATCTTACTTCTATTACCACTTCATTTATTTCATTTATTTTAATCGTTTCAAAGGATCTTGAGCCTGGTATTTTCATGTTCATGTGGGTTTTTTTTTAATATAAAACAGAAAAATAGGTGTTGGGTTTTTTTAGATCAGCTTTTCGGGATGTTTATTGAGATTTCCCCTTAATTTCAGTGTCTTTATGTACTTACACTTTAAAAAACCTGCCCTTTTTCTAGAGTCTGACTTGTAAATATATCAGTGGTTTCTAGACTGAGGTAAAAATATTGTATTTATTTATTTTCTTTTATTTGTTAACCACCCTAGTCAAATCACTGTATAGGGAAGTGTGCAGTGAAGTATAAACCAAGCAAACAAATAAACAAAACAGGAAAAAAGATCTAATACAAATGCACAGTGAGCACCCAAACTGGAGATGAAAGGTGGATAAAACAGGTTTTTAGCAACTTTGCAAAATATGGGAAAGTAGCATGGTGATTATGTCCCATAAGAGAGGGGCTGCCACAAAGAAAAGACTACCATCTTGTTCAAGTGTTGCATATTTTCCCATGGAGAGAAGAAACTCTCAGCAGACTTCTTGGGATGATTAGATTAGACAGATGCAGTTGTTTTGGTTTTAAATTTGATTAAACTAACCAAATTAAAGTGATGAATTTCATAAAACATCTCCATAATATGCCCAAAGGTGCCTCGAACTATCTCCATACTTACTCTCACACACACATATGCACCATCCACCTTGAATATAATTATCTACTGGCTAAATGCTTAATTGTTGTAATGCTGTACTCATTACTAATTTCATTTTCTTTTTGGGTTCTATTAGCTCTGCATATCAAGCTACCTTATTTATTAGTGGTATACCACACCTCTGTAATTAGATTATTTTCAAAAATGTGTTATTGATTAAATATATTCCATGTATTTTAATTGTATTGCTTATATTTCCATTAATTTAATTAATTCCCCAAACCCCCAAAGCTTTAACCTTAGATTGTCTACTGTTGAGCTCACCCCAATCCTAAGAGGTCTGTAAGGGGCATGCTTAAGTGCACCAATGTGCCTACTGTCTCTGTCCTAATGTCCCTTTTATTCATATCATTTCATGTATTAATAATCTTGTTTATACTTATATCTGTTATCTAAAACATGCTTGACAAAGCAAATAAATAAATAAATAAACAAACAAACAAACAAATAAAAACAATCATTTTGAATCAAGATGAAGGAAAGTTCCACCCTGTTCCAAAACCTGGGAAAAGATCTGGGCCTTAAATAGTTTATAGAATATTATCAGAGTGAGAATAATGGGATCAGGGTAAATTACAGATTAAAAAGCCTTTACTGTATTCAGGAAAGACACACAAAAATGAATATATAAAAAGAAAATTATACAAAAATGTAGATATTGTTGACAATTCTGCTACTGAGAAGCTAACTAAAAGAAGATATTACAAAGGAAGCAGCACACAATAGCTCAGTTTCTGCAATAATAGAACAAAATATGTATAAAGTTCAAGTACACAAATTCCTTACTTTTCTTATTTCAACATTACAGTATAAAGGAGAGGGTTTTTTGTCACATTAATTTGAGCTCAAGTACAATTTTCTGGATGATTAATATTATCAATGTTACTCCATTTTCCATATGTTTGCCATGATTTGAAAATACAGAAAGAAGGCAGTTTCAGACCATTTTGCCCATAGCAAGGGAGTAAAAACAGATGTTGAGGGTAGGATCAATTTTCCATGTTTATATATTTGTTTATGTGCTATCTTAATTTAAAATTTGAACCATTATTAACATTAAAGGCTGGAACAAAGAACTCTTTCACATCCTTTCCCAATGAGGTACCGCATAGTGGTCTCGCCTCACAATCAAGAAGCTGTGAGTTCGATCCTAGGTAGAGGCTAATATTTGGAATAGATTCTCTTGCTTGAGCAGGGGGTTGGACTAGATGACCTCCAAGATCCCTTCCAACTCTGTTATTCTATGTTCTATGGTTAAAGTGCTGGACCAGAAAGAAGGAGGCTGAGATGCCCCTTCCTCAGTGACTAAAAACTCACTGGATCACCTTGAACAACTTCTCTCTCAACTCAGTGTACCTTATAGATAGCTCTTGAGAAAAATTGGTGGAGAATGTTAGGTATATTTTTTAGAACATATGCATAAGATTGGGATAGGAATCTAACATATGCATGAATAATAAATACTTTTCTAAAAGAGAGTGATAAAAGCAGGGTAGGCTTCAAAATTTTAGCACGGTGTTCTCTGCCTGGTTGTTTGGTGGGCGTGGCCATAGTGGGCATGGCCTAGTCAGCCTCTTGCACTGCTACGGTGGGGGGGATTTTTGTCCTCCCTGGGCACTGGAGGCTTTCCTCAAGCCTTCGGTAGGGTGAAAATGGCCTCCCCAGGCTCCGGAAACCCTCTGGAGGCCAGAACTGGGCCCATTTCTTTCCTTCCCAAACTTCTGGTGGGACCATTCTTCACCCTCCCCAAGCTTCCACTTGTGGCCTGCACTTACCTGCATCCAAAATGGGTCGCGTGGGGACTGGGAGAGGCAGGGTGGGCAGGGACAGCCAGGAGTGGGATTTGGGGGTTCTCTGAACTGCACGGAATTTTAGCTAGGGGTTCTCCTGAACCTCTGCAAACCCCCAGCAGCCCACCCCTGGACCAAAGAGATAGCAAATGTATTTTGTTTGGGAAACAGGTTTTACTATGAATTGTATGGAGATGATAGTAAAAGCACCCTAAAATGAATCCCATTGACCTTCAATCAACTTGATTAAAGTCCATTTTGCCTTATTTGTTCAAACTGATATCTGACTCAGTCCTGAGATGAAAAATTGGAATCTATCCTGGGTGCTGAATCAGCACTGATGATTTTTGCCTCGGTCTCCTATGCTGTCTGATGAAATTGATTACTTGTCCATTCAAGATGGCAATTATAATTATCCCAACAACCAGTTAAATTCTATAGATACAGAACTGGGCAGATGGTCAAATTTCATCTAATGCAGTTTGTGCTGATGCAGAACTTTCACTGATGGACATTATTGTTGGGGAGGTTCTGCTTCAAACCTTGTGTAAAAGAATGCTCCTCCTTCTGACTCAGCCCAGGTCTTTAATGTTTGTTTAATTTCCTTTCTGATCATTGATTTCATTAATTTGAGCTCTTATCTTTGAAGGTTCATATAATATAGCCGTGCCATTTGTTTGTTAGCCCATTATATTTTTTGACTATTATTGTACCATAAGTTCATTTTTGTAGGTTAAACAAACCTACAGTAACTATTCTTTCAAAAAGTCACCGTCAGAGGTGGTATTTGACTGGTTCACACTGGTTCGGCCAAACCGGTAGCAGAAAAAACTGCCACTCGGGCGAACTGGTAGAAAAAAATATGGCTACTGGTTCGGCAGAACCAGTAGCTAACCCCCTCCTGCATGCACATGGTTTCCCCTTCCTTCTGTGCATGTGCACACCTACTGCCACGTGCCTACTGCTCATATGTGCGCTGATCATCTGAGAGGATTCTTTGATCCTTTCAGCTGATCAGCACACTTTTTTTAGCTACCGGTTTGACAGAACTGTCACTTTTTTAGCTTAAAAAAGTGTTGGTTCGACTGAACCGGCAGCTAAAAAATGTGCACAGGTCATCTGAGAGGGTCAGGGAGTCCTCTCAGATGATCTGCACATGATTTTTAGCTACTGGTTTGGCCGAACCGGCACCTAAAAAAGTGTGCCAATCATTTGAGAGGACTTTTTGATCCTCTCAGCTGGTCAGGACACATTTTTTAGCTACCAGTTTGGCTGAACTGGTAGCTAAAAAAAAATGTGCCGATCAGCTGAGAGGATCAAAGAGTCCTCTCAGATGATTGGCGTGCACATGCACAGTAGGCACACACCGGTAGGCGTGCACCTGCATAGAAGGGAGGCGGAGTGCATGCATGCACAGAGGGGGAACGTGCATGCATGCGTGCATGCACACTTGGTCACAGTCAGTGAACCAGGGGCAATACCAGGAGGAAACCACCACTGGTCACCGTGGAACCTTTTTTTTTTTAAATCATATCAGATGGTCGGCCTAAACTATTTCCCACATCTTTTCCCCCCTTTTGCTTCACTCAAACATCTGCTAACTGTTGTTGAAATAGAATACTAGTAACTAGAGTTGACAGAAATCTTGTTTAGTCAGTTTTCTTATGAACACTTGCTTTGACTATACACAGTGTTTGGTTCAGGCAGAATCCATAAGCTCTGCAGCAAACACTTGTAGGGTGAAGATTTAAGAGTAAATTTTAATGGATTTGACTGTAATATCACAGAAGGTTAACTGGTCTTTTAAAAGCTAAGAAAGATTTGGATGGGTATTTAATGCTTGGATGGGAAACTGATATAAAATTCCAGGACTGCAGGTAAACCGAGGAATCAAAAGCATGGAATTGGCCGGAAAGAAGACATGACATATCACATCCCAGTTACCAAGGAAATAGCACAGATGTGCCCATGTAATTACCAAGAGTCAAACACAACCCAGGGGAGGCGTTACATTTTAGCTTACAAGTGGCATTGAGTCATCCATTTTGTATGTATAGGCTCCTAAGAATGTATCTGGATAGAGTGCCCAAAACAAGGCTTCTTAATAGGTCCAGTGACTCAAACAATCTTGATGTTAGCAATAGCAATAGCAATAGCACTTTAGATTTATATACCACTTTACAGTGCTTTTTACAGCCCTCTCTAAGGGGTTTACAGAATCAGCATATTGCCCCACAATCTGGGTCCTCATTTTACCCACCTTGGAAGGATGGAAGGCTGTCAACCTTGAGCCTGGAGAGATTCGATCTGCCAAATTACAGGCAGCTGGCTTGTTAGCAGAAGTCTGCAATTACAATTACTGCATCCTATCTTCTGCGCCACCAAGGCTCTTAAAGCTAACTGCAACGATATTCAGTCCCGAAGATCTCCCACATTTCATTCTGAGTGCTGACTTAAGTGACAGACATTTATAGCCCTCAATGTGAAAAAAAACCTGGGCAATAAAAAGCAAAAAGGCAAAAATCCGTTCCCTGCTGCCCAGCCAGCAATATTTATGCAAAGGTGATAGATAAGGAAATTTTCCAGGGATGACTGAAGTCAAACCCATTATGCTGTGCTTGGTTTCAGGTTAGGAGAACTATTGGAAGTATCTAAAGTATTATCAAAATCACTTCCCAGATTTCCTGACTGTACAAATGAGTTCGTGAGGGCGCACATGTAGTTTAATATATGGAGGTTGCAGGCTAAAGGTGTATCCAAGATAGCAAAGGAGAAATAAGGATTGGACTCTTGATGGTTGAGAGACAAATAATTAATAAACTGAGGAGCAACTGGATTGTAATAGATATGAAAGGACTCGGTATAAACAACTCATCTTGGATCATGTCAGAGAAATTCAGAAATTCTGTTGAGATTCCATAATTGTGGCCGGCATAATTACATATTATTCCTAGGAGAATCCAAGAAGACTATATTAGAATTTTGAAGATCTTGCCTGATTCAGAATTAGGGCTAATAGGAATGGCATGGTGAACTGAACACAGTTCAGCTAAAGCAGGGTCAACAACCAAGACAAAGGCCAAGAAACTGGGTGAGTAGACCTTTCCAGATAAGGAGAAGATGGCAGATCACTTACATGCACTTTGGACATCTGTTCCCTGTGAGGTGGCTATAGGCCAGCAATTTTCTGCAAGTTTGACTTCTCAGGAGTCAATGGGATTAGCTATTTTGATCATAATCTTGAACTCACAAAGGACTCTACTTTTCATAAACTTCATTTCCTAATCAGTTTTGGAAATTGCTCATTAACTACTTCATAAGAGACTTTTGGAATGACAAATTTGAACATGTCAGATGAGTCCTACAGAAGTTATATAAGATATAAAGCATCCCTGAACTTCATTTAATCTACATATGGTTTCATTTTCTGAAGCAAGAGAGAATGAAAGACCATCTTCCTGCTGCTCCAGGGCACATTGTTTAGCTAAAACTGTCCACAAATTGAGCTGGCTTCCATAATTTATTAGTTACTATTTATTAGTAACTAGTAATCTATGAAGCTGAGAATTTGGCTTTCCTGATAGTCTACTTGTGAGGGTCTTTCTCCAGGCTCTGTTAAGGACGAAATATTGAATTTCTTTAAAAGTACAAATAAGGAAAGTTTGAACCTTACCCAGAGAAACTTTCATTCTTGTAAGCATAATAGGAAGAATTGAGTGCTTAATGTCAGGGATCATATTTATATATCTAGTAGGTAAAGGAAGCCATTCAAAATCTATTAAACCACACTAATATACTGGAGAGTGTAGCATCTGGACTAGGTAATGAATAGCGGCTCTTATATTATGCCATTTGCCTGTATTATATTTATTGCCCGCAATCAGAAACATGATACTTTGTGGTTGGAGAAAACATATATTGCTGGAGCTCTTGGCTGTTTGGAACTCAAATCTAGTAGATTTATGAGCATCAGAAGTATCCTTTAATTGTCCAAGAAGATTCTTGCACTTGTTATAAAGTCCGCCCCATCCTCTGCTCTCATGTATAATATATAATGGGAGAAGATGAACTCATCAGCTTTATTAATAGCTGTAAACAGTTAACAGTTGGTCACAAACACAGCTTATTGTATGTGCTATTCAACGACAGGTTTTTATCAATATGTGGGGGAGGTAGGAGTAGATAATTGATACTACTATTCTTCATCTTCTATCTTCATGTACTAGAGGTTCTGACTTAATTTTTTTAAATAAGATAAGCTAAAATTTGAAACATGCCTGTCACGGCCCTGTTGGAACCTGAATCTAAGAAAGAGGATGAGACAGAGCTAGGGCCAAAAGAGGAACAGCCAGAAAAGCAGAACAAGGCAGTACTGGGTCCCTAGGTCCAGGGAAGGGTCTCTTGCAAGGGCGAGGGGGTGCAGGAGGACCAGGCAAGGGGGGAAGACAGGGCAGGCAATGGAGCAGATAAGCAATTACCTACCCCTGATCCCTGAGCATGCAGAATGGAGAGGAGGTGGGATCAGTACAGGTCAACCTGATGACTTGGGAGGAGGGTGCCCTGACCCTCTTCAGAAGGCTCACCTGGGGAATGAGATTTACAGAGATACTGTTGGGAGGGGTTTGTCAGGAACAAACATTGCTTTTTCTAGCCTCACGTGCTGTTACCGACGTCTGGATAATTTGCTGTGTTTTTTTCTTGTTTGCCTTGTTTGCCTTGTTTGCCATACTGGCCTGGCTATGTGTGAGGTTGCAACGACACAGTTATACTCTGGGTGGTGCTGCAGTCCCAGGGAACTCTGCCTGTGACAAGGACTCTCTGAAAACCAAACTCTCAGAAGTGTACTGCTCCTCTGGACTAAGAGCAGTCAGGAACTATTGGAAGTGTGTGTCCTGGACCTGAATGGTGGGATTTCTGGGGAAAAGTTGGAACAACAAAGGGTAGTCAAGTCTTCTTTCTGGCTGTGTTGTTTCCGTGCCCAGCCCTGGGTCAGACCTTCAGTGGCTGCCTTTATCAACTTCAAATGAAATAACCATGCAGCATAGATAACATACATTGATAAAATTAGAGAGATAAAAGTAGAAAGCTCTTTAGAAGATGTTCATTGTAATACCACCATAGAAAAAGTAGAGGAGCAAATACTAAGAAACCATTTTATGTAAGCAAAAAGGACAATCACAGTCCTAAAATTACGGGAATAGTGATATTAAGAAGATGGCCCTTCTTTGAATCATTGAGGCATAAAAAGAATGACAAAATCAGACTAGAAAACTTCTGTTCCTATAGCTTACCAATAAACTATACTACTAATCTCTCTGTGAGTTTGATTTTGAGGTTTTGTCTATCTTGTGGTCTGACAACTATCTTGCTAGACTACACTGATGGCAAGTCAATATTTTCATTGATCAAAAGCAAAGATCATCCTTTTCAAGTGATGATGCTAAATCCTTCATTTTGTATGCATGCTGCATTCAAAATCTGAGTTCCCAGGTTTCTTGTTTTCCAAGAAAAATAAAGTAAAAAAAAAAATCTTTTTCTGAAACAAAATTATTACATTATTTGCAAGAATTGCTACATGGAGAATTTGATGAGGTTATAAGTTAGAACATGCAAACCCCAAGGAAACTCATTAATACATTAAAAAGGCAGCTCTGTTTAGAGTAGTCTTTCCAATAAGTGATGTATTTTATGTTGATTAATACTGCATCAAAATGGAGAGAGAGAGAGAGAAATGAAATGAGATGGGAAGCTTGTATCATATTGGATCACACGGCAGTGTAATAAAAGGTAGTATGCCATTCTATAGCCTGGAGAAGCTACAAAATAAGAATCCTTCATTATACATTTTCTTGCCGCAATAAAATCTATATAATACTGTATAACATTTATGAAGAGGAACGGAGGAAAGATACACATTGAGACATGAAAATGAATGACATAGATAGATAGATAGATAGATAGATAGATAGATAGATAGATAGATAGATAGATGGATGGATGGATGGATGGATGGATGGATGGATGGATGGATGGATGGATGGATGGATGGATGAGCGGACTGACGGATGGACAGACAGACAGACAGACAGACAGACAGATATTTCGCATAAAACATTGTTTTAATCACATGGTAATTTTTGTTGGAGATGTTATCCCTCTGAGTAAGAGTGATTTTAAGAGTAGGACTCTGACCTGAGAAATTATAAATGAAACAGGTATTATGACTATAATAAGAAAAGAACTGCATTTTCAAGAAATATATTATACCTAGCAGTTGTTCTGTTTTGATAGAGAATAATTCAATTTAAAGAATCAAATTTCTTGGACTTTTGCATATCACGGAGCATCCTATAGAATATGCATACTCACAAATATACACAGACTTTACACACACATAAACTAAAACACATATAAACTAGGCACTGATTAAATTAATTAAAGAAGCCTTTTAATGCTATAAATCAAATAGACTTTATGCTGTTATGAACAAATTAACTTTATTTAAGAAGTCAGATGCTATCTTATAGAAATAGTTGCCTCTGATACATTTTATAATTTATTAATATGCACAAAGAAAATTGAGAGTTTTATCTGACTGGTATACCACACAGCAAGAGCACACAGTAGACCTTTTGATAGCAACATCCCAAACAAATTTGTGTAACCACATTTTTATATTTTCAAGTGTATTCCTTTGTGTAATACCTCTCAAAATTTCTAATAAACAGGCTAATTGTTCTAGGCTCTACTTTTTATTTACTCCAAGGTCCATCAGTGGAGCTGATAATACAACAGTGATTTGGAAGAAAAGTCAATATTCTCAAGGAGCATATCTCAACTAATATCCAGTGAACAATTTAGCTTTATTATCAGATATGAACAAGTTAAAAATGTAATAATATATAGATCCATAGAGTCAGTAGAATGCTAGAGGCAAATTCTGTCAGAATTTGTTACAGAAATCAAATCCAGAAAGCACACACAGATAATTGATTCAGCCGGATTCATTAACTTCTCTTTATATACATAATAACACATACAATACCAACAGCAGATTTTTCCAATGTGGTAGAGAGTTACAGGCAAAAAACAAAGGCAGAGGAGAGAACAGCAGAGATGAGTTTCAATTTCAATTCAGCAGACAGACTCAGAGCATACAGAACCACACGCAGGCTCCTTCCAGTTTTAGTTTCCAAATAGTCCTCATTGGCTGATTTAGTTGATACGCTTATTCATTGGCTGATCTTGTTACCATGTCTCTACCAGTCATGAATTCTCTGACAAATTCAATTGTGGAAACACCATAAAAGTCACAAATATCTGGGATATACTGTACATGTCATATGATACACTGCTCGGGATTATTAATTGAAGCTGAACTGGACGGTTTAGACCCAAAACCAAGAAAACTGATGACTAATCACTATTGATTATTTCAGTTGAATTGGAAACATTTCTACCAATCCATCAGTGACTACAGTGAACCAGTCAGTATCTGACAAAGAATAAAAGAGTATAGTTCTGTGCAGAGCTATAGGACAACCCAAAAATATAGAAGTAGTCCTTGACTTATTACTGTAATTGAGCCTGGCAATTATGGTCATGTCAGGATGGTTTTAAAGCAGGTCATCACATGATTGACCCAACTGTATGATCTTTTTTTGCAGCAGTCATTAAGTGAATGCTATACTCATTAAGCAAATCCATTGTTCACTATGGGATTGGGTTTTTTTTGCTGAAAATTGAAAGTAAATACTGGTTTATGGCAAAAAGCATTGTAAACCACAGACACATGACCTCATGGGATAGTGCAGATGGCCGTAGATGCAGGCTAACTGCCAGGTGCCCAAAATTCAATAATGAAACTGGGGAGGAGGGCTGGAAATCAGAATTTAGAAACTGGGTTATCAGTAGCTTTGGGGGGGGGGGAAGGTCTGTCATAAACTTGAATGGTTGCTAAACAATCAGTTATAAAAATCACTTGTATAATAAAAATGAAGCTGAGAGAAAATATCATGACCAAGACACAAGTGATCATTCTGGAAGGACTCCTAATCTAGGAACAGGTGTAACTAGAATATAAAATCTGTAGAGATTCTCCATTATCCAGGTTGTTCCAAAGGTGCTTTTTCAGGAGGCAACTGGACTTTCTTGTTTTTTCTTTGAAGATATTTCACTTCTTATCCAAGAAGCTTCTTCAGCTCTGACATGATAATGGGGAGTGGAAGGATTTATATCTCTTGCAGACAACTGGTCATTTGCATCCTTTTAGAGGGTTGTTGAAGCACTTGGAAGTTTATCTGTGTCCTCAGGGGCACCTGAGGAGAGCTCCTAGTTCCTGTACTCTGCAATTTTTTTTCTCTGGAAATCCATTCCTACACCCACACCATTCCCAGAGTGTTCATCCCAAATTGCATAGCTAAACATCTGTAGAGATTCTCAGTTATACAGGTCATGGTTGTCCTAAGGGTGCAACTAGACTTTCTTGTTTTTTTCTTTGAAGATGTTTTGCTTTTAATCCAAGAAGTTTGGTAAGAGCTGAAGAAGCTTCTGGGATGAAAAGTGAAACATCTTCAAAGAAAAAACAAGAAAGCCCAGTTGCCTCCTGAAAAAACACCTTTGGGATAGAATACAAAATGAATATTCATGACTCCAGAGGATGGTAGAGGACAGGAAGGCCGGAGGAATGTTGTCCATGGGGTTGTGATGGCTCGGACATGACTTCGCAACTAACAACAACAATCACCTCAGGGTTGGACAATTACAATAAACTCTACATGGGACTACTTTTGAAGATGGCCTGGAAATTACAGCTGGTCCCAAATGCATTGGCATAGGAAGTGATGGGCATGCCTATTACACTCTGGATGTGATATAATCGAACATACATTTATTACAGTTGGTGTTGTCAGTCATGAAACATTAAATTTGCCATATTTCCTAAAGTGCCTTCTATAAAATGCCTAAAAATTCCTAAAAATTCCCTAAAAATTCCTAAAAATTGCCTAAAAATTCCTAGATATCATGGATTCTTCACACTCCATAAACATTGTAATTCTGCCACAGAATTGAATTACAAATTATATTAATGCAATACAAAGATCTGCCTGCCGACCAGCTTGTTGTTTTTAAACCTATATATTTTCCAATTTGGGGCATCTGCTTAAGCCCAACACCGCCAAAATAGTTCTTTAATATTCAAATTGTGTCACTTAAATAGAATTCCTGTTCAACATCTTTGCAGACTCTTTTATGTCTGCAGCAGCCATGTGTACAACCAATTAAATTACATCTTCAAAAAAGCCAATATGGGAAATCTTGCCATTTCAATCAATACACATTGTAAAGCCAGCAGTATCATCCTTCTGGGGTAATGCAATGACATTCTTTGGTTCCTGGTTTGGTTGCTGGCAGAGCACAGCCATGTAAAACAAAAAAAAATCAATAAATAGAAACAGATGCACAAGTAATCAGGTACGTCACTTTATTGATGCATTCCTGATTATCCCTTAATGAAGCAAGTTACCCGAAGAAAGAATTCACCCTAATGAATGCTACTTCCGAAGCTAGGTTTGTCTGACATTGACACCTGCCTTCCTGTGTGCAGTTTAATAATAGTTACTCACATAGTACCATTTGCAGTAGAATATTTCTGCTTTCTGAAAGGAACGGTAATGTAGAAGAGTTTGAACATAGAGGTCATCCACTCCTCTTCTGGATCAGCAGTTGTAGCATGAACTTGAATAATTGTTGTATTAAGGTTATCACAATGTTATTTGATCACTGATTGCAGAGCGAGTACTGTTCTTACTGTTGTTGTTGTTAGTTGTTAGTCATGTCCAACCCATCGCAACCCCATGGACACTGTTCCTCCAGGGCTTCCTGTCCTCTACCATCTTCTGGAGTCCATTTAAGCTCAGTTCTGTATAGAAAAAGTTTTATTGGTTACAAATATAGAAATATATCGCTTACAATATGTTGAATTTTCATATATCTTATCAA
>JAOYMU010000292.1:53480302-53490893 GCA_025802295.1 Psammodynastes pulverulentus | reverse complement strand
TGGGAGTTGAAGTCCACAAGTCTTAAAAGATGCCAAGGTCGGGGACCCCTGGTCTAGGTGCTGCCATCCAATGAAACCACTTTTCAAGTCTGTTTTATTACTTAATTCCAACATGATAGATAGGGAGAGGGAGGGAGAGAGGTGTTTTCCTTAGTTCCCAGTTTAATCTGCTATAAATCTGGTTGGCTCCAGAATATACTGTTCTGTAAACAAGATACTCTTTTATTGATTTCCTGAAGGTCTGCCATTGCCTCCTTTCCCCAGGAGCCAATTTTAACATCAGGTTCCATGCTCTTTTGAAAGCTGCAACCTTTTCAGAGTGGTTGGGACACTTTACAGTGAAGGCAAAACTGCCTCCTCAAAATCTCCAGTGGAATATCACTTAACTAGAGCTCTACCAAGCATGTGTTACTAGGATCCAATTCTGTGTGTTACTAGAAAGCTTATACTTTGATTTCCCCAATATCATCTTAAAAGTTGTCATTTGATGAGTAGCTGAGAAGTCTCCTAGCAGTCCCCTATCTCCCATTAGAGTTAAAAACCAGTGCTTGGAGTTGGGTTGAGAGACTTTTGTTCACCTTTACTGTAGCTTACTGTAGAGCTCTGGAATCCAATTTTTTAAAATGGGTTTCTTTGTGTATCAGATTTGGATATTACTAGTTTTTGCATTGTCTTTTAATATCAAAGTTACTTTGAATTTCTCTTTTATAGTTAATATAAAAATATTTTAAATAAATACTTGGCAAGTTATAGTTTTGAAGATTCCTGAATAAAAAAACCCCAGCACATTCTTATTATAAATTATGGAAATTTATGTAGTCAGAATACACGTTTGCTGTATTTCATGAAAAATAGCTAATGCCTTTTCTTCCCAACTTATGCCCTGAATAACTTTGCTGCTTGCTAAAGTTTCCTCACCTGTCTGTGAATTTACACTATTGCTATTTTTAAATAGTCATGTAACATCTTCTATCTTTAAATGTTTAAAAGTCTTTACATTCGTTGTTAAGAATGTTAAATATTTTTTTAGCATTATGGATTTTTCATACCTGTTTCCTAGTATGTTGTGTTCTAATATTCCTTTTTAAAGCTTTTTGAATTCTCAAATTTTTGGAACAATAATATTACTTTTATTTTAATAAGAATCTGAATGTTTAAAAATGAACTTAGAGTTTTAAATTTGATGAATACTGATGTCTTAACTGTAGGCTGGGGATGGTTAATGTAAATTCATAGCTCTGTATAGAATAGGCATAATGCTGCTTCTGAATAATTCCAGGACTAAATCAGACATAGGCTCTGCTACCTGCAACTTATTACATTGGCACAAAAGAATTTTTTTAAAAAGCCCAAGAAGTAAAAATCAGCAGAACTTTCTAACCAGGCTATGGCTATTGGCCAGGAGGAACAGGTTAATTTAGATATTACATCTAAATAATATATGTAGCTATTATAAATATATGTATATTTAGAACTGCTGCATTCTTGCAAACGTTACAAGGACTGATTGTAATTTTTAGCACCATCAACTTCTGTTGGTATGTCAAAGATTATTGTGTCTAGAAATGCATGATTTTAGAATTATTATGTTCAGCTAATGCCAAGACTTGGCTACAGAAAATCTGTATGTGGAGATACTACTAAAGATGTGAAAAATAGGGCAGGTGGACTGACCTAGAAAAACAAATTGTGTATATCAGCCATACTTGGATATTTTTTCTGGCTACCAATTTGATTAGAGAAGATTAGATACCATCTCCCCAGATTGTGGGGGCAATATGCTGATTCTGATTCTGTGAACCACTTAGAGAGGGCTGTAAAAAGCACTGTAAAGTGGTATATAAATCTAAAGTGCTATTGCTAATATATGTTTAGCATGCATTTACAAACCTTTGTTGCATTCATCTCAAAATAATTCTTGTTTATATGCAAGAATGCAAATGTCTGTAAAAAGCTACATATAAAAATGAATATATTCAGAATGCTGTTTACATAAAGACAAATGTAGTTTTTTTAAAAGAAATCACAGTCTGATTTAGACTTTTATCAAAATGGACGAACAGTGGTGGACTGAATATTAAATGACTTTGCATTCTTAATTCTCAGGCTATCAAAGAATATAATACAGATGTTCCTTAGACATCCCCATATATCTCTCTTTGGGGAATGCATAAATCTAAATCTATTCATTAGAAAGTAACAGAATATTCCACTATATAAAGGTCTTTACCTTTAAAGGTTTCCCCTGTCCAGTCAGGTCTGACTCTAAGGTGCTCATGTTTGTTTATTTAGCAGAGGGAACCAGCATTGTCCGAAGACCCTTCCAGAGGCATGTGACCAGCATGCCTATATGCGGTGCATGGACTGCTGTTACCTTCCCACAGAAGTGGTACCTGTTTATTTATTCACATTTGCATGCTTTCAAAGTGCTAGATTGGCAGGAACTGGGGCGAGTAACAGGAGCTCACTCCATCAATGCTGCACTGGGATCTTGAAGCCAAGCTGTCAGCTTTCCAGATGACAAACTCAGCTTCTTTAACCACTGAGCCATCTCACCCCCAACCCCACATATATAGGGATTTATTAAAGAAAATGCACTATACAGATAGGGTTGGGAAGAAGGAATAGAACTCTTTGCTGCTAAGTTATTTCCTCCACATGTTCACCAAATGCATGAAAATATGAGGCATGTAAACTTGACTCCATTCTTCTCTGGGGTATCATCTATGTATAACAGATATTATTAGCACATTTGATGCATTATCTTTATTTGGGCATTGTCATTCTGAGAGAGACAGAAAGAAAGAGGAAGAAAATAACAGCAGAGCAAAAATGGCTGGGGAAAAAAAAAAGCTTTAAAGAAGGATTCCTGCCATTCAGCCAACCTGCTATATTTCCATAAGATCAGAGGTGGTATTCAGCAGGTTCTGACCAGTTCTGGAGAACCGGTAGTGGAAATTTTGAGTTGTTCAGAGAACTGGCAAATACCACCTCTGACTGGCCCCACCCCCATCTATTCTCTGCCTCCCGAGTCCCAGCTGAATGGCTGGGTCTTCTTTTGTTTCCCTGCACAGGAGAACGGAGCTGGAAAGCAGGGGAGGGAATGCGGATTTTGCAGTAACCTTCCCCCTGGAGTGGAGTGGGAATGGAGAATTTACAGTATCCTTCCCCTGCCATGCCCATCAAGACATGTCCACCAAGCCATTCCCACCAAGCCACACCCACAGAACCGGTAGTAAAAAAATTGAATCCCACCACTGCATAAGATGATAAGGTCTCATGCAAGATTGACAAGAAAAGCTTTGAAGTTAGTTTCTTGTCCTTTATTATAAAAGGATGCTACCTTGTATCATAACCACTTTCTCCTTCAGATTCAACATTTACAAAAGTTATCACCGATCATCTCAAAATTTTCCAGCTGCAAAGGCCATCAGATACCAGGATCATATTACCATATGTGGTGGACATGCGTAGAAGTTAAAACATATTGGACAAAAATGCACACTTGGTTGGAAAAGACCAATTACATTTTCTACAAACCTATCTGCCATTAGCTGCAGTCTGCCCACTGCCAAAAAGCTTTGATCGCTTTCTTGATCATGAATCCCAAAGGACACTAAACTACGACAGCACATTTGCAGTGCAATTCTTTTTAGCCATACTGCTCAAAGGCTTGTGAAATCAGAGCAGCGATTCACACTGAATTCAATGGTCCAATGCTGGAGGATTCAAGAGGAAGTTAATGAAGACACTTGTGGTCCCAATATCTTTTTTTTTCCCTCACATATTTTTCTATAACAGGGAGGCGGAAAATATGTCAAAAGACATCTATTCTTTTTAATGAATTCAATTCAAGTTTCAAAGACAAAAGAAAAATTGAACCAGGGACTAAATTATGTGCAGCTGTTCTATCAGACTGGTGATTTGTTTATGTTGGTACTCTGCACTGAAAAGGAGAACAGGTTTCATATTCAGAAAGAATGGCATGGATTTATCACACTTGCAGTGTCCCAAGGTCATGTGATATTTTTTTGCGACTTTCTGACAAGCAAAGCCAAGGGGGAAGCCAGAGTTTCCTAACAACCATGTTA
Source organism: Psammodynastes pulverulentus (assembly GCA_025802295.1). Classification (NCBI taxonomy): domain Eukaryota; kingdom Metazoa; phylum Chordata; class Lepidosauria; order Squamata; family Psammodynastidae; genus Psammodynastes; species Psammodynastes pulverulentus. Next base: position 53,486,802 of record JAOYMU010000292.1, on the reverse strand, counting down.
CTAATGTAACACCTGCAGTGATTCACTTAACAATTGTGAGAATGGTTGCAAAATGAGGTCAAGCTCACTTAACAGCTGCCTTGCTTAGCAGCATAAATTTGGGGCTCAGTTGAGGACTACCTGTACTAATAGATAGGATGTGCGTAATTGCATCCCCCCTTCCTCCTTAATCTTCAATTCTTTTCAGATATTCAAAAGTTTAATTGTAGAGAGGCAAGGAAAAGACTTAACCATCCTTGATTACACAATTACAGTCTTCCATGTGATCAGGAGCCATGGGGTTTCTAATTATGTATGTAGACAAGTGCAACAGCATTATCATCTCTTGTCAAGATTTTTCTATTCAATACCAGCAGTTTAAGGGAAAGGAATCAAAAGCAACAAGCGTATTTCTGGATCCCATTCTCAGCTAGTCTTGTGAACATCTATTAAGAGCCCATGTTTTGACCACAGATCTCTGCTTAATTTTTAGGATAAGTCAAAACTTTAATCAGAAGCAATATTTCAGGATTTGAAACTGAAAATAAAAGCAAATATGTGGGGATGATTTTTTGACATGGGTTGGCTGGTGAATTTTCATTACTTAAGGTCCTTGCAGAGGTTTCTTCTAGAGATTCTGCATAACTCCTCAAAAACTCAGTAATGGGAAATTCTGAACTTCAGTTTGGATATACAGAATGGGGTTCTTCTTCTGAGTTGTGATCATCTGCAAACACAAATTTAGTATTACTATTGCTTTATAAAGCCTTAGTAAGACCATACCTAGAATACTGCGCTTAGTTTTGGTCACCACATTACAAAAAAGTTGTTGAGACATTGGAAAAAGTGCAAAGAAGAGCAACTAAATGATTAAAGGCTGGAGACTAAAATATATGAATAACGGTTGAAGAAGGATTTCAGTTTAGCTAGTCTAGGGAAAGGAAGGACTAGGGGGAACATGATAGCAGTGTTCCAGTATTTGAGAGGCTGCCACAAAGATGAGGGTGTCAATTTATTTTCCAAAGCACAAGAGGGCAGGACAGGAAACAATGGATGGAAACTAATCAAGGAGAAAACATCCTGAAATTAAGGAGAAACTTCCTAACTTTGTCAATTTGGTATTCCCAGTTATTTTTGCCGCATTCAAACCCAAACATCTGGCAAAGCCTCCAATGTATGATTTTGGCAACTTGATCATCAGATTGTAGATAAGCAGTTGTAGATAAGTAGATTGTGCTGCAATCACTGATAAGGTGATCCGCTGTTTCATCTTGTTGCATAAGCGACATTTGCTGTTGTTATTGACACGTTGAATTTTTGCTTTCATGGAATTGGTCTGCAGGGCTTGTTCTTGGGCAGCCAAAATGAAGCCTTCAGTTTCTTTCTGCAGCACCCTTGATCTCAACCATCTCCCTGTTAGCTTCGTGTCTACCTCTCCTTCAATGTCATTCAGGTATTGACTGTGCCTAGGCTTCTTTTTCCAGTTGGAAACTCTATGCTCAATTGTTTCCTTTCGATATTTTGCTTTCAGTCGCGTTGTTTTCAAGAGGTTTCCCTTGTTCACCTCCTTCAGCAAAGACTATTTTGCTTTTTCAATGCAGCCATTTAAGCTGTGTTTTTCCTCTTCCAGTTTGTTTCACCTGTTATTATCATTTTGTTAACCATATAGTTTAATCAGTAGATCAACCCTATTATCATAAAACCCCTCAGATATATGTTGGCAGTCAATATGGCACTGTCATATTGTTTTCTGTCTGAAAATACCGTCTTTTACTGCAGTTCCTTAAAACAGAGAATCTGTTTGTACATTCCAAATGTTGTTTATTTACCACAAGAAGAGTTTTGTTTCCCATTCTTCATCATGAGACATGGAATAAAAATTCCTTAAAATGAAACTTGTCATTCTTCTTGCTAAATAACACCTTGTTATATCACATCTGCCCCTCATTTTTCCATAGGACCCTGAATTCACCTAGCCCACTAGCACTTTGCCATAATGGGGAGGGGGGAAATAGATCTAAAACCCACTTATGTTTGACTGGGGAATCTGTCATCTTTTCAGTCTCTAAAGTACCTCAGCAGAATTTACTGCAGGAGGTAAAACCTAAAGTAAAGTTAAAATGTCCCTGTTTGTGGAGTGGTAAACAACTTGATGTGAATCACAGAAGAAATTTAAGGCCATTTGTGTCACCATTATTACTGTAAAGCATTCTTCAAATGATTAAATCACCCTTTTGCCCTTCTCTTTTCTTATTTTTAGACTTCTGGTATTTGGACCTAGTAGGAAAAAATGCTCTGAGCCTTAAATAAAATTTAAAAACCCAGATCATTGTTTCAAGATGCAAAAGAGATGTATAACATCTTACGTTGGCCATTACAACAGCTGTAAGTCTATGAAGATTCTCAGTCACCCAGGTCATAATTGTCCCAAAGATGCTTTTTCAAGAGGCAATCAGACTTTCTTTGTTTTTCTTTGAAGACATTTTACTTCTCATCCAAGAAGCTTCTTCAGTTCTATTCAGTTCTTCTTCAGAACAATTCAGAAGATAGTGAGCATTATCTGAATAGGATCAGACTGAGAACTCCAGTTATACCTGAACATTTGTTGTATACTGCATTGGTAATGATTTATAACCTAATTGGGGGCTCCTTTCCTACTAGGGTTCTCCACTAAAAGTCCTTGTGATGACCCACCACTTAGGTTGAACCTCTTGTCATATCTGAGTTTGTCCGGCTAGGAAGTTCTATTAGAGATCTAAAGAGCTCTAGGAAAATGCAAAGGAAAATGCTTTGATATTTATGGTGACAATATAGAGTGATGTGGTGCCTAGGGGTGGAGCTCTCGCCTCACAATCAGGAGGCTGTGAGTTCAATCCTAGGTAGAGACAGATATTTCTCTCCCTGAGCACACTGAGAATATATCTGTTGAAAGAAACTCTGCATTGGCCACAGGAAGGGCATCCAGCCAGTAAACACTCAGTTCTCTTAAACCAAGGGATTATGGGGTCATTAAAAGAGGATGATTTATGGTGACAATATGGTCTTCCTTAGCACACCTGATGTAGACCAAGCACATATAGTTCTAATGTTTTAACAGTGTCAGGTTGAGAGAGAGATTATTTTCCTTTCTGACTAAGGTTTTATACAAAGCTTCATGTACTATTCGAAAATTCATGGCAGATCTTTTTAAGTTATTATCACTGTGCTCATCATTTCTGGTGGAAAAATAAGATATTTCAGATGATAAACTGGAACAGATTGTCCCTCATATCCATCCATGAAGTCCCTGAGGAAGCTGGTCCTTTAAAGGACAAAATGATACATACTGGAAAGCTCCTTTTATTTGGATTAATTAGTGAATTTTGCTAAATGTATTGTTTCAAGATACAAGGAAGGGGTCAGCAATTAAATGCAAAGTAAACAAGGGTGAATTTGAAAGAGTCCCTTTCCCTCACAAGAAGGGAATACTTACTGTTTTACACAAATTCTGGTTTATTATGAGATGGAGGAAAACTGTGATGAGGCAATCACAGACAATTAGTTAAACCATTTTTTACAAAATTGTAGGTAGAAATAAGGTTGTTGAACTTAAAACAAATATATAGATTTGCACTATCCAATAGTTCTGGAGCAATTCTGAATGTACCTCAGGTAGTTGGTCTCTACTCCTGAAAGATTTACCCAAATTCTGGAGAATCCTCCTCCCCCTCCTCCTCCCTCTTCTCCTTTCTCCCCTCTCCTCCTCCTCCCTTAGTGTTGATCTAGCTCTCATTGATTCATGTCTTTTCATTCTCTTCATTGTGGAAAGGGAAAGGGGAATCCCATCAGTTCTCCCTGCCTGTCTTTTTTCTGATAGCCTCTTAAAATATTTAAGGAATCTTTAATATTCTATGTTGAAGCAATACATCTTCAAATCATCTCTGATTTGCCACTGTATAATCAGAAAACCTGATCAGAAAAATAAAATAGGACCATATCTACTTTTTATAATTGTATTAGAAAATTGGTCTCTTTTTTATACTGTGAAAAATAAATGTTCTCCTTCACTGCTGTCTACCCATCAGGCTATGGTTAATAGCATTATTACAATGTGTGAGGAAGTGAAGTTGGAGTTACTCCTTTGAAAAGCAGCTGCTGTCATGCATACAAGTTTCCTTCCTACCCACCTTCCTTCAGGCATTCATCCATTCCACCAGAACCATACTCAGTCATTCAAGCTAGTTTTCCAGCTACCCGGCTAATAAAGCCACACCGTGGTATTTTCAAGAAGGTGCTGAGTCCAGAGGAGGCCTCATCCCACCCAGTCTTTTGAAAATGCTAGGACAGAGTGAGCATGATAGGGGAAGATACTGTAAAATCCCATTCCCTCCCCACCCCACTAACCTTCTTACCAGCTCTGGTCTCCTGTGCAGGGCAACAAAAGAAGACCCAGCCGATCAGCTGGGACTCGGGAGACAGAGAATAGATGGGGCAAGGCCAGTCAGAGGTGGTTTTTTGGCGGTTCTTCAAACTACTCAAAATTTCCGCTACCGGTTCTCCAGAACTAGTAAGAACCTGCTGAATACCACATCTGAGGACATTCATTTAACTGCCAGAACTACAATCTATGGCAAAGAGCTTGAGGCATTGCCTGCGAGCTCAGCAGCAACTAGAAAAAAAATGCAACTATACAAAAACAATATCTTATCCCAACTACTGTCAGTATGTTACTTTAAAGACTTACTTTGAGACTGTTGTTTGACTTGAGTGAAAGGACCGAGTATCAAAGGCATATACACATGACAACATCAATTTGCAAAGCCTGGAAGGATGGAGTTGACCCAGAGTAATAACCGGTTGTTGGGGAAAGCATGTGCTGCAATAATGTATTTTGTACAGATTTTCTATGCTGTGGTGTGCCCAATCCTTAGAGAGCTCAGTAGTCAGTTAAAAGATCAATGGCCTATTCAAATATACAGATGTACACACTGAAAGAGCACGTGCAACTTCTTTCAGAGCTTAATCCAGTCTTATTCAAAGAATCTTGGAACAAAGGCAGAAAAAACAGATTTTAGATAAACAATAGAAGAAACTTCTAAAAGCTAAGAGCTATTTAGCAATGGAAGATCATTTTTTGGAGAAGGCTGGAAGTAATTAAGGAGAAACTGAATAGCATATGGTATATAATGAAATAGGAAATGCCTTACACAAGGGCTGAAATGTATGAGGTAAGAACCAGTGATTCTTAGACCAGACAGAATTGTTATCTAAACATCTTTCAGCTCTAGCTACCTCCCCTGATTTTGAAGAGAATATTAAATATTAACTGAGAAAGACTGGAGGGAAAAGCCTGGAATTTAAACTCTGGAGCAGAATTTTTATATACACATGCCTTGATAACTAGTGAAGTGCAGTAGTCAGATCCTTTGTGCATATATGCCATGAAACAACATATATAAGATATGTCAGGTTTATAAATCTTCTGATCTTAATAAAACAATATGAGGCTGAGTTTTTGGTGGGCAGAAATCTACTGGTTTCGCTGGATTGAAGTTTGCCATACACAATGCAAGGAAGTAGACTAGATAATGTTCCTTTTCAGCACTGTGATTGGGAAAAAACATATTGGCCTTCTATTCAAACTTGTCCTGGAAATATGTGTGCCCATTTTATCCTTGTTTTAGACCAGTGTTTCTCAACTTTAGCAAATTTAAGATGTATGGATGTCAACTCCTACAATTCGCCAGTCAGCATGCGGCGCTGTACAAAGAACTGATTATAACATAAATGGCTATTGCAGAAAGAAAAATAAGTATAGAACAGCCAAAATAATTTTTACCACAACAGATAAGAATGGGTTATGTTGAATGAGACCAAACATCTACCTATTTTTTTTCTAACATGACCCTGGAGATATTTCTGGAGAATCACTAAGGAAAACATAAATGTCTGAGCACTTTAAACTCATTTGTATCTAAATAACTGTCTCGTTTGGCACAGCAACCAAACAAGACTTCAACAGATAGTGAGGACTGCACAAAAAACAATCACAACCAGTCTGCCTTCCATTGAGGATCTGTATAGAGAGAGGGCTGAAAAAATATCTACAGACCCCTCACATCCTGGACATAATCTGTTTTAACTTTTCCCCTCAGAATGCTGCTATAGGGCATTGCATGCCAAAACAACCAGATATAAAGATATATATTTTTTCCCTGTGCCATCACTCTGCTAAACACTTAATTCCCACAGCACTGTCTCATTTTTCATCTATTCTCATCTTGTCATCTTTCCTACTATCTTCTCCTATTGGTTTCTTATGATTTATCAGTTGTTGTTTGTAATATTATTAATGATCGTAACTATGATTTATGACCTCTGACATACAACTTGCTGTTTATATGTACACTGTGAACTTATATACTGGAGACAAATTCCTTGTGTGTCTGATCTCCCTTGGCCAAAAAAGAATTCTCTTCTCTTCTCTTCTCTTCTCTTCTCTTCTCTTCTCTTCTCTTCTCTTCTCTTCTCTTCTCTTCTCT
>JAOYMU010000292.1:53455117-53469365 GCA_025802295.1 Psammodynastes pulverulentus | reverse complement strand
CTGCAATTACTGCATTCTATCTTCTGTGCCACCGAGGCTCTATATACACCAAAGGCACACCAAACACTGTGGTACCTATTAATCTACTCACATTTGCATGCTTTTGAATGACTAGGTGGGTGGGAGTTGGGACAGGAACCACTCACACGGGATTTTCAACCTGGGTTGTCATATCTGACCAGCTCAGCATCTTTAACTGATGCGCCATGAATACAAGAATATAATATGATGGGTTTTGCGTCCAAATGAACTCTGTTAGATTCTACAAGAAAAAAAAAACCCACAACTTTATTGAGCACATTTTAGTAGATATGATTTGGGTTTGGTCTTTCTATAATGAGATCTATGGAAATATGTTGTGCAATGAAGGTGAAATGAAAAGTTGGTCTTCTGTCTCCTATAAACTCTTTATATGACTCAATTCAGACCCAAAGAGGAATATGCTTGATGCATATACTGGTCAGTGGTCACACACACACACAAAGTGATTTATTATGTCCAAGTTGACTTAAGGATGTGAATGTGTAGGTGTGATTGCCATTGTTTCTTTCCTGGGCGGGGCTTTGAACCTTAGACAGAACTATAAGTTACAGGCTCTGGTGCCTTAATCATTACATGGCTCTAGCTATCTTAGCTGATGGTAAATAATAAGGTAATAGATCTATTGCTAATATATAAATTATGGTCTTTGGAGATTGTAGAACAGTTTTGAATATGCTATTTAATGCATCTAAGCTATTAGCTATTACATAGTGAATATGCCTGCATATACACAAATGTATTAATACAAATTCTAAAGTGTTCAATCACACAGCAAATAATTTTAACTATCAAACACAAATAATTTGATTCAGCTTTTCATTAATCTGTACGCTAGTAAGGAATGTTGGGACCAGTTTTTGATTTTCCTTTTTTTAAAAATAACTTATTCTGCATTCATTTGCAATATGGCTATAAAACTACAGGAAAACAATAGCACATCTTTGTGATTATTTCTCTTAATATAATTATTTTTTATTCATTTTTTCTCAGGAGGTGTGATACTTCTACAATCATTTTTTCCCATGACCTACAGTAGGTTTTTTTCTCTATCTACATTTCTTCTAATATGTGTATTTATGCTCACATTTTCTTAATATAAGCCATTTTTTCCATCTCCCCCAAGGCCCCCAAAAACCCTGTATTTCAAAATTCTGGTATGTAATGTATTCCAATTGCATAGATATTTATGGAGAAGGAATCTGGATAAAATTTGCATAATAATGAGATAAATAGATTTCTGCTCTCTCCATGGCACTAACTATGCAAAACTAACGCGTTATCAATTAAATAGTAACCTTGAAGTTAAGATACACTTAATTTTGGAAGTGTGCAATCAATTAAAAACAACTCCCAAAGAATTGTCTGTCTTTTTGCAGATCCTAACTTCTACTCTTTAAGTTTCTTTTGCTTGTAACATGAAAAACCAGTGAAATACTATTTTTTATGCTATTCTCCGAATATAACATCTGCCGGTAATATTCTAGTGCAGGGGTGGGGAACAATGGCCCTTTTTATGACTTGCAGACTTCAACTCCCAAAATTCCTGAGGCAGCCATCTTGACTCAGGAATTCTGGGAGTTGAGGACCACAAGGCATAAAGTGGCCATTGGTCTCCACTTCTGCTTTAGTATGACATCATGATATATTAACCAATACAATTGAAGAAAGGTGGCACATGCAGAGAACACAGATGCCAGAAGGGGAAAAGTCAGCATTTAAGTAAAATCGGTTAAAAGACAGTTAATGCAAAATGGATGGTGGACAATAAATGTGCTGGTGATTGTTGTCTATGGACTGTGGAGGTTTTCATTTTCCTATCATTACTTGATTTAAAATAAAGTCATCATTTTCATTAAATAATTGCCAAGTAAGTAATGAAAAGGTCAATGAGGCAAAGAACAATTACTAAGTTCTAACAACTAAAATGAAGATTCAGGAATAAAGCAAAAGATATATTGACTACCTCAGCATTTAGAAGAAGCCCAATATTCTTCTTCAACCTTGCACTTTTGGGAAATTTAAATCAGCTCTGATTGAGAATTGATGATTTCAGGGATTTCATTGGTTCCTTTAATGTAAACCATGTTGAGGATTGTGCCCCAACAATCAAAAGTGAATGGAAGAATGGACTAAAAGATGTTACATTCTTATTGATTTATTAAGGAGATCATACAACCTCCAAAATCTTTGGGTGGAGAATGGGCTAGAAAATTCTTTAGTGGAATAGTCCATCCATGACTTCATGAACAGTAAAGGTAAATGTGAAACAAGCAAACAAAATAGGTTTCTTCATGCTTTGAACACAACTTTAGGGAAATGTGGCTTCTAGCATGCTATCCAAAAACCAACTGCAGCTATCAGTCTGGAAAAAGGAATGCAGGTCCGATTTAAACAAGATTTACAGTTAGCAATAGCAATAGGACTTAGACTTATGCACCATTTCACAGTGCTTTATAGCCCTCTCTAAGCAGTTTATAGAGTCAACATATTGCCCCCAAAAATCTGGGTCCTCAAGACTGAGTCAACCTTGAGCCAGTGAGACTCAAACTGCCATACTCCTGGCAGCTGGCAGTCAGCAGAAGTAACCTGCAATACTGCACTCTAACCACTGTGCCACCGAGGCTCTAGTAGTTAGATCTGAGTCCAGAGATAGAACAGTGCTCTGCCCAAGCCCCAATGTCCTGAACATCCCTTCAGGATGTTGTCTTGAGTCCAGCATCCTTAAATATCATGACTAAAGTAATATAACTGGTTGAATCCCCAAAGTGTTTTTTTTTCTGTTCCAAGGAACAGAATATTCAAATATTCAGGATATGCTGATTCATTTATATAAGATCACATGTAACAGAATCCACAAAGATTAGTTACTACCAACTTAAAATCTATTTTCTCATCTTTATAGTTGAATAAGCAAACCATGAAGTGAAATGAAAAATGGCAAGGCAACTGATTTCAATAGCTGTAGAAGTCCAGCTTTAATCACATTTCCGAGATAGTGCTACATATCTGAACCATAATACTCTTATTGAATATGTATATTCTTCCCAAACTATGTTGGCATAATTGCAGGTAGTCTTCGATTTGCAGTCACAATTGAACCTGGAATTTTGGTCATAGGTCAATTGTGGTCATTAAGTGAGACTGATATGATCGCCTTGCTCAATGACCACAATCTTAAACAACCATGCATGGGTACTTCACAGGGTGGGAAGGCCTCAGCCAGCTAGGACCATTAAGTCACTTACCTTTTCACTTCCCTGCATCTTCTGACAGGTGTGCCCAACTGATGCAAAACTCAACAGGAAAGCTTGAGAAAGGCAATCTTCCACAAGAGTAGAGTTGCAATCTTTCTCAAGGCTGGCCAGGAACAGTAAGTCATCCAGAAAAGTTACTGTTCCCAGCTAGACTTAGGAAGATGGCCTTTGTTAGCTTTTTAGCTGCACCTTGCATCGGTTGGTCAAGTAAAGGTAAAGGTAAATTAATCCAAGCAGGGAGTAGTGGTGGGGAGGGAGGAGATCCACTTAGTGGTGGTGGTGGTAGAAGTTTCAGTGTTCCCACAACTGCAAGAATAGGTGTTGCCAAGCATCTAAATTTGATCATATGACCACAGGAGTACTACAACAATTAAAACTTTGGGCAGGGGTTGTAAGTCCCATCATTCAGCATTGTTGTAATTTTGAATGTCCACTGAACGAAAGGTCATAAATTGATGATTACCTATAGAACTGAAAATAATTCTGCTTTAACATAAGGAGATTCACACAAGCATCTCGTCCAATGTGTTGAATAAGCAAGTGCTCACTTCTACCTACACATTGTAATGTATCTTGTTTCAGGTTTGCCATTGCATATTTTCAGTCTAAAATATGTGCTATTCTTACATGATAGATTAAATTTATGAAGATATTGCCAGAATATCTGTCAGTACAGAACAATGGAAAGATGGAGTGGTTGTATTTTTTTTTTAACACAATGATTTTCTCTCCTACAATTCCTGAGAGTGTTTCCATTTTAAAGTATAATACTTCTGCAACCCTAACTGCTCAACGTAGCTAGAATTTAAACTACAAGTCCTCAAAAGCTTTTGATGATGATGATGTCATTTCTACATAAAGAAAAAGAGTTGAAACTGTTGGGGTTAAAGGTGCAGGCACATTACGTGACAATAAGACATTTCTTTTAGATCTTCCGGGAATCTGGATTGTGTTGAAAAAGTAATCCATGCCAAATAGAGCCAACTTAAAAGCAGATCAAACAAGTCCTTGACTTCTTAACTAAAGCAGAACATTTAGGAATCTTTTCAAAGAATTGATTTGAAAGCTAATTTATGCTGGGCTGATAGATACAATGACATTCTTTTAAAGACCTCTGTGTCCTATGGGGAAAAGATGGCTTCCTGGTTGTTAACATTAACTGACACTAGTGATTGAGTTCGTATGGCAGGTTGGGGGGTGTCATTATCACATCGCCAATAGGACATGACAGTTTTGTGTCTTGGATTTTCACAGCTGTGAAAGAAAAATCTTGCATCAAACCTTATATATAGGTTTCAATAGGTCAAAACACACTTTGAATGTATTATTTATTGCAAAAATCCAGAGAGAAATAAATTATACATAATAGGTCAATGTTTCCCCTCTTGTTGAGGGTTTCTTATTGAGTTACTAATCCTTTTAAACAAGGCAAAAAACCTTGTAATCTTAAGGCAAACCAGTTGTACTTTATATCGATGGAAATAATTTCCTAATGCCCTATTTCTCTTCTATTGTTAAATGGATTTCATTATACACTAGATTGTTGGTTGGCAGAACCAGCATTGTTCATGCCATTAAGTTATTCATATATGGAAATAAACCTGGCATAAATATTTTTCATCAGCTGTAGATTTTTCTTTGTGGTGTGATTAAACAATGCTCTGGCTTTCAAGGACTTTTGTATTTTTTTAAGAGCTGAGCACATTTAGTAGCTATAGAGTATGACAGTGCTAGGGAAGGATATGGGTAATGTCATGAAACTCTTTTTTTTTTTGCAAGTTTCACTTGTTTTATATCAAGGGAAAAGTTGATTGATTTGCCCATCAGAATTGATTTGAGTGTAACATGCTGTACTACCAACTTACAAAATTTGAGAACAATTTCTTACTCAATTTCAAAGATTTTCTACCTTTTAATAAGTCTGGTTGGGTAGTGATATCAACAATCAAGGCAGCGTTTCTTAATTAAAAAATTAGTAAGGAAAATCTTCCATGGCTTTCAGCTGCATGCTATAATGTTATTTTCATTCTGTTACATAACTGCTGTTTTGATAGATGAGGAGAGAACCACAATAATGATATTTCTTTCGTTTGTATAGTTCTAATGTAGGAGGGGTTTTTTTGAGGGAGGGAGGAGAGGGCCATCATATGTTTTGTGAAAATGCTTTATATGGACATTTTTGACAAATAGAAAGGACTAAAGCCAAGGGTGGGCTTCAAAAATTTTAGTAAATGGTTCTCTGCTCGGTTGCTGGGTGGGTGTGTCCATGGTGGCCATGGCCTAGGCGGCCTCCTGCACCACAACAGGGGGGGGGCATTTTTGCCCTCCCCGGGCTACAGAGGCTTGGCTTGATCCTCCAATAGCCTCTGGGAGGGCGAAAACAGCCTCTCCCTGCCATAGAGCCCCTCTGGAGGCTGGAACTTCCAGTAGGCTCATTTTTCACCCTCCCCGAGCCCACACGCATGACTTGCATTTACCTGCATCCAAAACAGGCCACGTGGGGACTCCTGGGAAGGGCGGGGAGGGATGGGCAGGGCCAGCCAGGAGTGGGATTTGGGGGTTCTCTGATCTGCACAGAATCTTAGCTAGAGGTTCTCCCAAACCCCTGCGAACCCCCAGCAGCCCACCCCTGACTAAAGCACTAATATTGGTTTTAAAGGAGGAAAAAAATGTTCTAACCATTTAGCAATAGCAATAGCAATAGCAGTTAGACATATATACCACTTCATAGTGCTTTACAGCCCTCTAAGTGGTGTACCAAGTCAGCATATTGCCCACAACAATTTGGGTCTTCATTTTACCAACCTCGGAAGGATAGAATGCTGAGTCAACCTTGAGCCTGTGATAATCGAAGGGCTGGCAGTCGGCAGAATTAGCCTGCAATACTGCATTCTAACCACTGTGCCACCATTTGTTGTTCTGTTGCTAAGTTGCGTCTGACTCCTCATTGCTAAATTGTGTCTGACTCTTCATAAACTCATGGACCATTGCATGCCAGGCCCTCCTATCCTTCTTTGTCTCTCAGAGTTTGCCTAAATTCATGTTCATTGCTTTGATGACACTATCTAACCATCTCATTTTCTGCTCTCCTCTTGTCCTTTTGTCTTCAATCCTTCCCAACTTCATGGTGTTTTCCAAGAAGTCTTATCTTCTTATTTAGTGGCCAAAGTATTTGACCTTCAGCTTCAGTATCTGTCCTTCTAAAGAACAATTAGGGTTAATTTTTCTTTAGGAATGATTCATTTGACCCCCTCACTGTTCAAGAGACTAACCATGGTTTTCATTAAAAGGTGTCTTCCCCTGCACATATTTACTGCAAATATTTATTTTCAACAACTATAGTTTCCATTTCTAAAATTTTCTGAGTCAACAGTGCTGACTAATTTGATTAATACAATTTAAAGCAACAGGAAGCGGGAAGAACACAAATAAAAAGAATCATGGTCTCCTGTGTAGGGTCAAGACAATCATTACACAACCTGTGCATGCTGATCAATAATAATCAGCTCAATATCCAAATTGAAGTTACAAATAATCCTGCACAGTGTGGAAGTATAGCCAAATGAAATTCAATGAAACTCCCTCTGCGTTAACTTATTTTCCATATAAGATGCCTAGAAATTGGCTAAAGTTTCATTCAATTCTCCTAGTGATCACTGAGAATATCTGGTATGAGAGCAATGTCACTGACATTAAAATAAGGACAAGTGTTAGTTTTAGTCTTATTTAATATCTTCATTAATGATCTAGAGGATAGAAGTAAAGAGAACATTAATTAATGTAATTAACAGATTATGCAAAGTTGGAAGGTGCTGCAAATGCTAGAGAGAAATGGAGAGAATTGAAAAAATGCCACTGGAGATTAACTAATTGGGATATAATTCAGACCATAGGATGGGCAGGGGGTGAGTAGAATTAAGATGTCAAAAATCTGAGGATATGATTACAATATAGTGTTTATAATCTCAGTGAGCTCATACCCCTTGCGGGGATGATGTTGCACTGTATACCAATACCTAAGGCTATTTATCATACAAAAATGGTGCTGAAGATGAAATAGAAAATTAAAATACAGTAATTGATATGAAGTTCACAACACTTTTATTCTTATTATTCCATGTTTTAATGACAAGGAAGAATTAAAAAGGTTTCAGAGCAGAGAAAATGAGATGAACTGAGTGACATCTGGTAGAATAATATTGATCAACATCAGGGCTTCTTTCCGCCGACGAAAGGTGCCGGAACGCACCCCCCGTCATCGTGCTAAATATCCCGGAAGTGATAGCGTGCAATTGGTGGAGACGGAACATGTGACACGGACTTCAAATAGGTCCTGGAACACCGTTCCGCCGAGTTCCGGCAGAAAAAAAGCCCTGATCAACATACAGTAATGGGAGTTATGCTTCTACTGAAAAGAGGGGAAGGAGAAAGAGAATAAATTTAGCTGCTTCCCATAGCAATCCAGCTATTTTTTTGTTCTGTTTTGAAATCCCCCAGTTCCTCAAACTACTGTTTGGCAGACCTAAGAATACCTTGTTCCATAAGAAGATTGCCAGTTACACATTTGTGCATCTTGTCAAAGATTTTAATCCACCTAAAGCAGTAAACATTTTCTGATTTGATTTAAGCAACATGTTTTGCTAAAATAATAATAAATAATAAATGCAAGGCTCTGCAAACAGAGATAGAATGACTAGCCAAAGAAAGCAAAGATAGTACTAATAGGTGCCTTAGCTGCAATCCCAAACATCTTAAACGCCACTTGAATGCCATCGACATTGGCAAAATCACTGTCAGTCAGTTGCAAAAGGCAGCCTTACTCAGAACAGTTTGCATCCTGAGACAATACATTTATTTGTTTGTTTGTCAGACATGTATAAGATAACAAGTAGAAGTATGAACATAAACAAGAACAAAGGGAGTAAATTCAGATAAATGGGAACAGTAAGACAGGGATGGTAGGCACACTAGTGCACTTATGCACGCCCCCTTTACAGACCTCTTAGGAATGGGGTGAGGTCCACAGAAGACAGTTTGAGATTGAAGCTGTGAGGTGTTGATGCTGTAACAACAGTCGGGTACAGCATTCCACGTGTTGACCACTCTGTTGTATTTTCTGCAATCAAGTTTGAAGCAGTTTACCTTGAGTTTGTATCGGTTGTTTGCCCGTGTGTTATTGTGATTGAGGCTGAAGAAGTCGTTGACAGGCAAGATGTTATAGCATACAATTTTGTGAACTGTGCCTAGATTGGACTGTAGGCAGCGCAGTTCTAGGATGTCCTGGCCCAAAATTTCAAGCCTGGAGGCATAGGGAATTCTTTTGTGAGTGGAGGAGTGGAGTATTTTCTTGAGAAATACCTCTGAACTCGCTCAATTGTGTTAGTGTCCGATATACAGTGTGGGTTCCAGGTGGACGAGCTGTATTCGAGAATTGGTCTGGCAAAGGTTTTGTATGCCCTAGTCAACAATTCAGTGTTGCCAAAGAAGAAGCTTCACAAAATAAGGTTAACAACTCTTAAAGCTGTTAACACAGCCACATCTGCCTATCCCAGGTCCTTCAGAAAGACCTGATAGGTGAACAAAAATGCCAAATACAATCTGAATATCTGGCTGACAAACCATAATAAAATGCAAGGGCTAATAATGGACAATTATTCTACCAGATAAATCAAGCAGATGTGACCAAGGATAACATCAGAGAGTTAACTGATAACATACATATTTTTAATCAGTAAATAGTGATGCTTGTTTGCTGGTCCTTAAAGATCTTAGATCTCAAAAGGTGCTTCTAAATGTAGAACATCGAAAACATCATTCTTCTTTGTTAAATGGCAAATATTGTATGAAACATCAAGGAATTTACTGACCTTGCTTCAGAAAAATAAACAGTTCAAAAGCTAATTACTTCCCAGTGTGTTGATCTCTAGCAGCTACTGTTCTGCCAGACTGGAGTTGACTAGAGCGTCAAGGTTCCAAGTAATAGATCCAGAGTTAGCAAAACTCCGAGGCAGGTAGATTCCTCAATGTATAGCTTTATTGGATGTACCTGGTGAAAACCAACTCTGAAGGGTCCCACAGCTTTCACCTAATTAAAAATGAAAGCTTCCCCCCCATTCCAAACAATCAGTCACATGGCCCAATCAAGGCAGCATCTGCTGGTCGGGTGACATCACTCCTCCTTCCTCTAGCCAGGTGTGAGAATATCCTTGGTTCCCAAGAGAAAATATTTTGTTTTGACTAACAGCCCCAACTATCTCTAATCCCCCCTCCCTATCCCTTAACTCCAGTGTGGCAGAACTGAAGCTCCACAATGGCTTCAGCCAGGCCAACTTCAAGGTTGACATAAAGTATTGATAAATGGCTTACCCAGAAAAAAATAAAATAAAGGAAAAATGAGCTTAATTTCCTTATAGGAATACCTTTTGAAGCCCAAAGATTATTTCTTTAAATCTAGGACGTTTAACTCATTTTAGATGGCAAAATTGTGCATATGAAAAACTCATTTATAGTATATACTCACCCATATGTCAGGAATGTTAGGTGTCAAAATATACCCACAAAATTTGGCTTGGCTTATCTACATGTACATATGGTAACACATTTTAAAAGTATCCCTATATTCCCTATATGCTTATACCTGCGATAAGCTGTTTCTTTTATAAATGGGGAGGCAGTCTCCATCATGCAGTTGTGGCTGCCATCTTAATTTTACCTCTTGGATGGCCTTGTTTATAGTCTGTCAGTGCCTGTCAAGAAGTTCCTCTTCGTGGCATGGAACTGGGCATGTGGAAAAGGTGATAATTAGCTTTTCTTAAAGGAACTAGATTCTCTCTCTCTCTCTGCATCAGCCAAAGATTAAAGGATTAATGATCCTTTGTCCCTTTATATCAAGGAGTCATCGCTTTTCCACTGGCTAATGTACAATAGCAAATGATTGTTTTTATCTTACTGCAGACACAACAGCAATCAATTGCTCTATATTAAAAGAAAGTTAGGGTAGGAAGGTACAAAGGAGAAGAGGCCCAGAGTAATCCATCAAGATAGTAATGCAGTAAAACAACTGCAGTATATAGTAATCATGAAAGGGCTACGGCTCCCTTTTTATCACTGTTCTGCTTTGCTTGCTCCCAACCAGTCTACGGATTGCTGAGGTATATCCCACCTGCTGAGCTGCTGGACTTCCTGAGTACTGCTTATTATGCCAATGATTCCAGAAGAGAATAAATGCAAGGCAAGGAGCACAGCAGGAATGGCAAAGGACCACCACGGAAAGGATTTAAAACATAAAAATAATATTCCGCTGACTCCTGCAGAGAGTTGAGGGATGTATCAGTTCCAGTATGCTGACTAACCTGTCAGAAATAATAAACTGCCCACAAAAGCACTTGGTGCACAGAGAGAAATTATTTCTACTCCCCCAGATAGCGCTTAGGAAAAAAGAACCAGCTATTTATTGAGGACAGAGCAAGACATACAAAACTATGTACAAGTGCATTAAGAAGTCATGCTCGCCAATGTTTTTCATTCTTAGTAGAGTCGATGCAGATTATTGCATATGTATATATTCTCTGTTCTCCTGTGTTGCTGCCTTCATTAATTAAGGTTCTGAATTTCACCAGCCTGTTTGTCAATAGAAATATTTCATTTTGATAAAGGTAAAGGTAAAGGTTCCCCTCGCATATATGTGCTAGTCGCATATATGTGCTAGTCCCAACTCTAGGGGGCGGTGCTCATCTCCGTTTCAAAGCCGAAGAGTCAGCGCTGTCCAAAGACATCTCTATGGTCATGTGGCTGGCATGACTAAATGTCAAAGGCGCATGGAACGCTGTTACCTTCCCACCAAAGGTGGTCCCTATTTTTCTACTTACATTTTTTATGTGCTTTCGAATTGCTAGGTTGGCCGAAACTGGGACAAGTAACGGAAGCTCACCCCGTTACACAGCACTAGGGATTTGAACCGCTAAACTGCCGACCTTTCGATCGACAAGCTCAGCATCTTAGTCACTGAGTCACTGTGTCCCCCATTCATTTTGATAATTAATAGCAAATATATACAGTACACCAGCGCCCCCCCCCAACCTTTTAGGACTGCTTCTATGGAGAGAAGTTTTTCCACAGACTGGAGAGGGCACATGATTTTACATGCTGCCTTCATCCCACGGATGGGTGTTTGCATGGCCCAGTTGCTGGCATACCAGGAGCCAGTGCTGGCCCACAGACCAAGGATTGGGAATCCCTTCAGTACACAACAATGTGAAACCACAGTTACCAATTCTTTCACAGGTATTGGCTTTCATATTCATTGAGTTCTTTTCAAGAACTTAGAATGTTGTGATGTATTAGCATACTATGTATATGGATGCAAGTAACGCGGCTTTTTGCAACTCACATATGGAAACTTAGTCTGATTTATAATAGCATGCTATAATGTCATTTTTTTTCAACCGAGTGTACCTTTGTTTTCTCTGTTCCTTCAGTAATTCTACAGGGGTGGGAACCCAGAGCTCCTGAGTCCTGTTGCCCACTTGTCAATAAATGTCTGAGAACTCTAATATCTGACATTGTCCTTGTTGTCATCAGGGACAACCGATCTGGTGTGGGATTCTTTTTTTCTGTTTTCCCACTATAGTAAATGGGTTGCTGACTGGGGAATTCTGATTATTGAAGTCCACACATTTTAAAATGGCTGTAATTAGGAAACACTGATCCTGATATATTCATCTTTCACTTCCAAGTAATAAAATGGTCAGTAAGACCACAGTACACAGTTGTTTTCATTTCTTTTAGCAAATATTCCAAATTTTCACTCCCTTCAGTCAGCCATATCCTACATGTGCCCATTTTGCATTATTTTTTCTCTCATTTTTGTTTTTACAGAATTCTTTTATTTGCCTCCATTCTCATCTGAATCTTGTCTTGTTTTGTCATTCCACCAAACATCCTTTCTCATACATCTGACTAGAGTTTCTGTGTACACTCCTGTAACATTTGGAGTCATTCTATTTCATGTAATTTCCACATCCTCTGTTCTTATGTCATTTTCTATTTGGAGATAAATCTATTTTTTTAATACTTTTTCCAGGCAGGACTTAAACTTTCTATTTGTGGAATCAGTCTATTTATACTCCTGTTCTTTTTTCATTTCTTTCCAAATATTTTATGTCTATATTTTTCCTAAGAGCAAACTTTATACTATTAAATAATGGCCTATTCCATGATCAAAAATTCTTATCAATCTTGTACCCTTTATGGATATTTTTTATATTTCAAATAATCACATCAGTAATATTTTCCTGTTTATTCCATTTTCATTTGTAAACCTTAATAGATTTAGACTTAAACCATGTATAAGAAACAGAGACCGTATTCCCCAAGCAGTTGCTCATCAAATCTACATTCTTGTTTCTTCTTGAGTTTCTTAACGGTCCAGTCACTTGCCCCATACTCTCTTATTTTATTACTACCTATACATTCATGTCAATCTAACAGAATGATTATTTCCCTTGCATTGCATTCGTTCAGAATAATGCAGTTTATCTCCAATTTTTTCCATGGTTCATCACCATCCATTGAACTGAACATCTCACTATCTATGAATTCCTAATTTCTTACATATTCAGAACAATCTAGATTAAAGCGACCAGTTTTCCCGCTTTAGCAAAGCGGGACACCATTGACTGGGGGAGGGGGGAGCACTCATGAGCAGAAGGGTGGGGGGAGAGCACGCACGAACATTCGCAGAAGTGTGGGGGAGAGAGCGCGAGAGCATGCAGAAGGTTGGGGCAGTTTAAAAAAAATATTATTTTTTAAAAGAATCGGGACTTTTTGACAACGCCGCGAGGCGCGGGACAACTTTCCCAAAAGCGGGACCGTCCCGCCAAAAGCGAGACATCTGGTCACCTTAATCTAGATGGCAACAATTCATACATTTGGGCATAAATAAGAGCCGTGGTGGCACAATGGTTGGAAGGCAGGCTAATTCTACTGACTGCTAATTGCTAGCAGTTCTCACTGGCTCAAGATTGATTCAGCCTTCCATCCTTTCAAAGTCAGTAAAATGAGGCCCCAGATTGTTGGGAGCAATATTCTGACTCCGTAAACTGCTGAGAGAGGGCTGTGAAGCACTGTGAAGCAGTACATACCATAAGTCTGAATGCTATTGCTATTGCTATAAATGTTAGCCTCACATTCACAAATACAATGTACCATCACATTCTTGTCTATGGAGTTCTCAGTTATCCAGGTCATAGTAGTCCCAAAGGTGTTTTTTTTTCTCAAGAGGCAACTGGAGTTTCTTCCATAAAAAAGTTTTATTGGTCAAAAATAAACAAATTAGTCGCTTACAATATGTAGAATTTTCGATTATCTTATCAGATAAAAATATGTATCAAAATTTTCTTACACACAGCTATACTTCCCACTTAAAAATATCATGAAAAAAAAGGAATTGGATTAACCAGAGTAACAATATAACTTATCACATTAAAAGAGCATTACTAACAGTCAATTTAGCATTATACAAAACAAAATTACCACAATATGAGATATAAACACCTTACAGTATGAGAACAGGGGGAAAAAAAATCAAAAATTAGGCTCGTCCCCTAAATCATTTTTTCCTAGACCTCAGGATTCTGGCTTCGGCCCTACCCTCCCGCTGGGCCGCCACGGCACCCCCGACTCCCACTCCTTGATCATCTAATACCTCCCCCTCTTCGGTTCCTGCCTCTTCAAGGTCCAGGAGGGTCTTGTGTTCTTCCACGTAGGCCTTAGCCTCCGCCACACTACTAATTTTCTTCCTAGTACCCTCCCAGAAAATCATCAATCCTTCCGGCATCAACCACCTGAATCCGATTCCCTTATGGTACAGTCTGTTTGATAAAAAATAATATTTTCTTCTTAATTCTCGTACCTGTCTGGGAATCTGCTTCAAAATGGTGATCTCCTTGCCC